>JAJOZX010010334.1:0-105000 GCA_023014485.1 Bathynomus jamesi | reverse complement strand
CACACACACACAGGGTTGTCCATAAGTCCCAATCGGTTATAATTAAAGCGAAAATCCATCTAGCGGAGATTACACTGACGTAATCCATTACTAAGGAGAGAATATTCGTCGAGATGGTCATAATATTTTGCGCTTTGAATAATTAATCGATAAATATTTCTAAACTTGTTATAAACTCTTTACTTTGTTTGATTTTTTGTATTTTCGTTTTAATCATAATCGATTGGAACTTATGGGTCACCCTGTATATATATTTCTTTATATATATATATATATATATATATATATATATATATATATATATATATATATTAGTGATGTAGGTCACATCCGCATCCGCATCCGCGGAACATCCGCACATTTTCTCGCATCCGCATCCGCACCCGCATCCGCACTTTGGACTGCGGATGTCGTGCGGATGTGGACCGTTGAGATAAAACGTCATTAATAAGCGGAAATTTTCAAATTCTACTATATTAATAGAACTAGTTCATTGTGCGCAAAAGTGATGCAAGCGACAAGACGAGAGGCTGTTCTTGTATGAAGTTACTCTCTTGCAACCTACTTAGATCCACGTTACAAAGCTAAGTTATTTTCACCTAGTACATTAGAACGAGTTAAATCATCACTTGGCAAAGCAGTTGAAGAGCTTCAATCTCTTGAATCTGTCGCTTCGCCACCCACCAAAAGAATAAAAGTTTCAGTGACAGAACCAACACCTTCAACAAGCAAATCTATCACAGAATCTGTCTCTCAGTTTCTTGAGTCAAGCAGCAATGACGAGATCTACGCGATGTCAAAAGATGTAGTGAAAATGATCGAGAGCTATCACCAAGAAAAACGCCTGGCTGCATGTGACAATCCTATTAGTTGGTGGAAAAATACGCAGAATATCTATCCATACTTGAGTAAACTTGCAAGGAAACATTTAGCCTGTCCTCCAACAAACGTACCAAGCGAGAGATTATTTAGCAGTGCTGGATTAATATATGATGAAAAGAGAAACAGACTGGCAGCAGAAAAGGCAGAAAAATTAATGTTCCTTAAGCATAACCTTCCTATAATTAAGTTTGAACATTAAACGATGAACATCTTAGTTTACTTTATTTTAATTACTCATTTATAAATATGCCTAATAAAACTTTAAACTTAATATAAATAGTTATGAAGCTAATTAAAGATCTCTTTCTATAAGGGTGGAGGTTGGGGAAAGAGGTCGGTGGGGTGCATTTGAGTTGGGTTCACGTCCCGCATCCTGGTAACACAATTATGGTTTCTAATTGTGGCTGAAACTCAACAAAATATAACGAATTTATTTGCAGACGAATTCACTAATTGATTTCTATATTAGTTAGATGCTTGATATTATTTTATATGTTCAGAGAAAAGTACAGCAATTATTGTACAATTAATCAATTATACTACATTATAGCTACAGCTCTCTCTATATAATAACTTATTATATACGTTAAACACAACAAATCTCGAATATATCCTAAAAAATAACGAAAATGTAGACATCCGCATCCGCGGATGTTGAAATTAAACATCCTCATCCGCATCCGCATCCGCGGATGCGAAAAAAATGACATCCGCTACATCACTAATATATATATATATATATGACGGGGATTCGAAGTCCTAAAACTTCCAAATTTAGCCCATTTTTAAATGTCAAAAAAACGATGAAAAAAAAACAATGTTCTTTACTTGGTCGAAATTTGAAGGATAGCTTCGGGAATAGCCTTAAAATTCGACTTAAAATTCAACTTAAAATTCGACCGTCACGAGTCACGAGGTCGGGAATAATTACCCTTGCCAGCAGGCAAGAGTCCACAAAATCATTTTCTTCCTATTACTAAATGCTACTATTATCAATATAATAATACTAATAATAGTATTATTATTGGTATTAGTATTAATATCAGTATTATCATTAGTAATAGCATATTTGAGAAGGAATCTGTAATTCATCAAGGAAATGTTACAAAACTTGTTCTTGTGACCATCAACTACGTTTTTTTTCAAAAAATGGCCAAAACGAGACTCTTCTAGAGGTGAAAATGTGTTATATTTATCTTACCTCCTCCCTGTCCCCGTCAAGATTACATCTGGGTTGGGTGGGGGAATAATTAAGCGTGTTTTCCCAACAGCCACTCACCATTAGAGTTTAGTTTTCATTGTAAATTCCATATGCAGTACATAACAAAGTTGGAAATGGGTCACGCGGGTCACGGGTCAAGGTTAGTGACCCGTTTCCAACCCTGGTTTTATTTTCGGCAAATGATAAACGAACTATAAAGAGAAAAGTGTTTCAGAGTGCTAACCCACTAGTGCCGAGCGTCACTTTACTGGTTCTGTTCTGACTAACGCCAGACGATTTTATTCAATCTCGGGAAAGACCTCTCGGCACTAGTGGGTTAAGATAAAAAATTTTACCCGATAAGATACTTCGTCTTGATAAACCTTTCGACATCTTGAAAAAATTCATGATTCTGGAGAAGTGCAAAAATCACAATCGGGCAAGGAACATTTGACTCAATTACAGCCGTTCGCGGGAAATTATGTAGGCATGTCTTTCTTCTTTAAAAGAGAACCAAACTGACCGACTATTTACGCCATTCAGGAGAGGTTTTTAGATAATAGGTTTTGTGTTGGAGTAACTACCTCCTGTTTCGTCCGCCATCTACGTGGGCGCACCGAAGAAATGTTACGATTCTCCAGGAGACCTTTTAGGCTAGTCAGATAAAGTTCACCATAGCTGCTTTGGAGCTCCAGATTGATTACAGTAGCATTTGAAGACATTTTCGAAGGTTGGACATTAAAATACAGTTTTATAAGGTTGAAGTCGGTCAGAAAAATTGGAGAAGAAGATTAAAATGCTCGGGCCGATACGTGTGTGAGTCTCCCCTGCAACATTTTGAAAATAATCCGACACTCCTTGACAAAATTGATCCAAACTTCAATGACGAGACCACATTTCGTCTTTCGGGTAGAAAAACCAACAGGAACTGCAGAAACTGGTGAAATAAAAATCACTTGAGGTTAGAAACAACCAGAGACCCTGTCTGACGCTTCACTTTTAGCGTGTGATGTTAGGTGATAGAATCGCAAACCCATAATTTTTCGGAGAATGGATAAGTAAAAGTGATAAGTACCTCCTTCACACGACTAAATTACGGGGCGGGAAGTCTTCAACGGCAAGTTCCTCCTCGAGCGATGGATCAGCCAGGGGGGAGGGGTTGTTTGAGCTGGTCTTCTCGTTGATCTGACCTTATCATATCCTAACATCAGCTGAGAAGCAAAAATTCGATTTTTTTTAGATTAAATTTTTAAATAAAAATAAGGTAACTGTGTATATATATATATATATATATATATATATATATATAAATGAATGAATAATTCCTATATAATCATTATATAATCCTTATATGGATCTTTATATTCATTGTCTTCATACAGTACTTATGTATGTATGGTTTTTATGTTTGAATGTTCATTTTACATGAGGAGCCAAAGTCGCCTGAAGCGAGTTTGGATAGAATTTCGATTTTGGCTTTCTATTTTTTTTCAGTGTCCCAACCATGAGACCTACCATTTCTATGGTTTAGTCGTATCCATATTTCCATTTTTTATTTGTTAGAGAATTTATTATAATTAATTATGGTTGTCTTGCATCTAACCCTCGTCCCTAAATTTTATTAGGTTATGTATACATATTGCATGTGGTATGATTTGAACCCTTGTTTTTACTTCTTTATTCATTACCTGTATTTCTCTAATTCATCTCTTCTAATTTCTCCCAACAATGACTTGTACTGTACGTACAAATTAAATAACTATGACGTATTAATTATGAATTGACGTATGACATAATTTGAATAACTATGACATCATAAAGTAGCTTGATTCCCTTCACAGCTTCCCGTCATTAATTTCCCTTCATCATATCTCTAGTATACAATGTATGGAAATTCTTTAACATAATAATAAAAACTTTACATTCTATACGTCATTATTTATATGTTGTTCATTCATACATCCATGTCCCTTCTTGACCTTTATCTTTTGTTAATTTTATTAATTATTCATTCAGCTACCTATTGTCTACGTATTGTCAACCTATTGTGCGACTACCAATATGTGTACAATACTTTGTGCATTCGTACATGTCCCCTGATGATCATGATTACGTACATAGTTACGTACATGTAAATACGTCCACATGTATTCTTTTTATTTTTTATTTTAATTATTTCACTTCTCGCAAGATATTCAGAAATGCTTATACGAGTGTTCGAATTCCGCTGACAGCAGCAAAAGCGAGCGCTTCTGAGATAAAAATCTCCTCTCGCTTGCTTCTAATTTATAAAACATTATTATGTGTGTTATGTTATATATATTACTTACTTTTGTTTACTTTTGTTGAGTTTGAACGACGGTTCAGGATCGACCTGCGGTCGACCCCTCTGCAGCATCCCGCCTCATTTGCGGGACTTGGTGAAGGAGGGAATTGCTCTCTGATCGCCTCCTGCCCTCGTAGCCAGCCACGCATGGCTGGTCAGGGACTTTGCACAAGAATCTGTCCAGCTGGTTCTTGAAGTTATTCAGGTTGATGTGCTGGAGATTCCTCACTTCTTTTGGAAGGACATTGAAAAGCTTTGGGCCCCGTATTCTGAGGGTATTTTCCATCCTCGTTTTCATGGCTCCTTGTCCCACCGCAGCTGGGACCGTACAAAATCTGCCTCTTCTCTCATTCCAGTTTGTTTCTACTTCATTTCTGAGGTTAGGGACAGTGCCCTCAAGTATGTTCCATATGTATATTATTGTGTACCGCTCTCGCCTTCTTTCAAGAGAGTAGAGTTCCAGGGATTGTAGTCGAGACCAGTAGTCTTCACCTTCCGTTTCCTCTATCTTAGACGTAAAAGTCCTTTGTATAGCTTCAATGCTCGCAATGTCTCTTTTTCTGTGTGGGCTTGTGAGTACTGAGCAATACTCAATTATTGGTAGGACTAGACTCTTCCATAATTTGAGCATGATGTTTGCTTTTCTGCTGCGGAAGCTCCTCCAGATGATTCCCATTATTTTTCTAGCCGTTGTGATTTTGATTTTATAGTGCTCTCTGAATTCCGCATCCGACGACATTATTACTCCAAGATCCCTGACTTGTGGATTTGGTGTTATCTGTTTGGCTTGCGGAGTTTTGTACCCTTTTTTCTGTAGCTCTTTGTTATTACCATATCTTAGAAGTTGGAATTTTTCTTCGTTGAACTTCATTTTGTTGTCTTCTGCCCACTGGAATAATGTTTCAATGTCGTTTTGTAGTATTCTTATGTCATCTTCGTTCAATATTTCCTTACATATCTTCGTGTCATCTGCGAAGCATGATACAATACTGTCCTTAATATCTGCATCAATATCTGCAATCATTATTATGAACAGCAAGGGAGCTAATACTGTCCCTTGTGGGACAGAGCTCACGACTTCCGAGACTTCCGATTTAACTCCGTTTACCACCACTCTTTGCGTTCTTTGCGTCAAGAAATTAAATATCCACCTTCCTAGCTTTCCAGTAATTCCTGTATCCTTAAGTTTGTGTGCTATGATTCCATGGTCACATTTATCGAAGGCTTTAGCAAAATCAGTATATATTACATCAATGTTTTGTCCTCGACACAATGTTCCTAATATTTTCTCCTGGTGGTCTAGTAGCTGTGACAGGCATGATCTACCCGCCCTGAAGCCATGTTGATTTGGGTTGTATAAGTCTTTTTCTTGTAAGTAGTAGGTAATTTTGGCTCTAATTATGCGTTCAAAACACACACACACACACACACACACATATATAATATATATATATATATATATATATACACACACCGTATGTGCCCATGTACTTTATGTTATACTCCTAACATCCTAATTGTCTATAAATATGAAACACTGTAAAAAAGTATAGTTAACTGTTTAATTATAATTAACGATAATAATTTAATATAATGTAATTAATGTACTTTAATGAAACTATAATTGACGATAATAAGTGAATGTGAATTAATTGGTAATTATAATCATAGTTGTAATAAACCAAAATTATAATGTACTTAATAATGTACTTAGATTGTACTCAATGTACTACTCCGAAATTGTCGCCATTTAGGAATGTATACTCGGCGATATTACGATTATTATTTTTTTCGTTTTATTTTGGAATCTTTCAAAATTCTGATCATGTGTTTAAAATTAGGCTTAACGTAGATCTCCATTTAAAGGGGGGAACTTAACCTTCAACTGCACTCCCCAACATTTAGACTTATATGATGCTTGTATTTGTAAAATAAGAGTCACTCCCTTGTTAGTACTTTTAAATTCCGGCCTGAGCCATGGTCGAAAGAGGTCGAAACCCTCCCCTTGTAAATTAAACTTAGAGGCTGAGCATTGCCTGTACATTTTAGCAGTAAATTACAGTAAAAGAAAGTTTGTTTTATCTTTTACTTCAAGCCGTGCTCTCGTCCGAGAACTCAGTCAATAAAGTAGAGAAAAATAATTTCCCGATACATTATAAGAAGAATCGGTGAACCATCAGATAATTTAGTAAGTTTTCACAGAATCCTCGGATCCACTATAAGAAGAAATCGGAGAGTAGTATAGAAGAAACTATTGTAAGTAACAAATCCGTTGCTACCTCCTAACCAGAACCCCCGTTGACTTCGAACCAACCAAGTCCATAGAAGACGGAGGGGTTAACATATACGTGTATATACACACACACACACACACACCGGGTGATCTATTTAAAACTGTACCCAAATTAAAAAATGTTTGCAATTTGGGTACGGTTTTAAATGGATCACCCGGTATCACCTTTTGGTATAATCTTTGGTTTGGTATAACCTTTGGTTAACTTCCGCCCGAATTGTTCATTCTGACGAAGGTCAAGTTTTTCAACTCCACCTTACCTACAGTTTAACGTGGAATCCGAACCACGCCCCACCAGCATCCCAGCGTCTTAACCACTAGGCCACCCAGGGTACCCATTTATCTACCAACCACCTTCTTTCTATTGTGTGGAAGGATGAACAGCTGGGTTTTGCTGCGCGCCGGCTGCCGTCACCGGGTCTCGAACCCGGGGCCGATGGATTCGTATCAGCGACTCTAACCACTAAACCACCAAGGCACACACACACACACACATACACACACATATATATATATATATATGTAAAGAACGACGCTTGTGTAGAAGAGCGTTCCGCACAAGATGAGGGGGGAGAACGAGCAAATGAAAAATGAGGATCTCACAGGAATCGAACCCGGGATCATCCAATTGCCGGTCGGACATGTTATCCACTACACCAAGGTCCTCGATCAATCAGAAGTCGAGGACCTTGGTGTAGTGGATAGCATGTCCGACCGGTAATTGGGTGATCCCGGGTTCGATTCCTGGGAGGTACCTCATTTTTCATTTGCTCGTTCTCCCTCCTCATCTCGTGGGGAACGCTCTTCTACACAAGCGTCGTTCTTTACATTAATTATACTGTGTGTTGTTTGCAGTTAATATATATATATATATATTATATATATATATATATATATATATATATATACATTTAACTGCAATGACCACGCAGTATATTAATGTATAGAAACGACGTAGGTATAGAGGAGCGTTCTGCACACGAGGAAGAGAAATAACGAACAAATGAAAAATGAGGTGACCGCCCGGGAATCGAACCCAGAATCTTCCGATTGCCCTATGTAGGAGAATTTCGACTTCTGACTGATCGAGGCCCGTGGTGTAATGGATAGCATATCTGACCGGCAATCGGAAGATTCTGGGTTCGATTCCCGGGCGGTCACCTCATTTTTCATTTGTTCGTTATTTCTCTTCCTCGTGTGCAGAACGCTCCTCTATACCTACGTCGTTTCTATACATATATATATAATATATATAATATAATATATATATATGTGTGTGTGTGTGTGTGTGTGTGTGTACACTCGGACCTCGCTAATTCGACACTCGGTATTTCGGATATCCCGACAATTCGGCTATTTTTCTGCGTGTCGAAATATCAGGCAAATTTCGGAAGATTTGGTGAAATTTGCCTGATATTTCGACCCGCAGAAAAATAGCTGAATTATAGCGATCTCCGAAATACCGAGTGTCGAATTAGCGAGGTCCGAGTATATATATATATAGCGTGTGAAATCACAGCCAAAAAGGAAAGAGGAGCTGGCTAGAGAGACAAAAGAGAAGAATATTCCGCAAAAGAAGAGAGTGGAGGCGAAGTTAGCCAACCTGCGGAGATAATGCCAGGAAAGTAATGCAAGAAAAACTGGAGGGTATCGATAGGGAAATACAAGCCCTGATTAAGGACCATACAGAGATGGAAGAAAAAGGTGGTAGAAGCAATAAGGGAAAATCAAAATACTTCCATAGCTATGCTAAAAGGAAAAACAAAACACGCGCAGCTATTGGGCCCTTAAGGAAGAAAAATAATGAACTAACCGCGATCCAAAAGGAATATCTGAAACATTGAGAGCCCAGTATGAATTAGTTTTTAGTACCCCAAAAAGTGACAAAGCGATACCTGACATAGATGCATTCTTTGAAGAGAAATTGCAAGGAGGGTGTATAACAGACTTTGATTTTACCCCAGAAGATGTGGCGAGAGCTATAGGACAAATGAAACCACATTCAGCTGCAGGTCGACAATTGGAACGCATTATTGATTAAAACTGTAAAAATGAAATAGCTACTCCTTTATACTGGATATGGAGAAGATCCCTAGACACTGGGGAAATACCGAGCATCTTGAAAAGAGCAAACATTGTCCCTATATATAAAGGAGGGACAGATCTCAAGCAAAGAACTATAGACCAGTGTCATTAACGTCCCACCTCAGGAAAGTATTTTGAAAGAACAAACATAGACAGCGGAGTAAACAGCAACAGTGTAGTAACATCCTTTGCAGACGATACAAAGATCAGCAGAAAAATCAGCGATGTAAATGAAGTGGAGGCCCTGCAGAGGGACACGAACAAAAATATACAAATGGTCAGAAGACAACAACATGACATTTAACACCGAGAAATGTCAGCTCTTGAGATCTGGTAGAAAAAAAAACTAAACAGCCTGCATATTATGCTCCAGATAGACAGGAATTCATAGAAGCACGAAAGCGGTCGATCTGGGAATAATGACCGATGATGCGAAATTCGAAACGCAAGATCAGATAGCGATAAATAAAGCAAAAGAGTCGCGGGACAGGTACTAAAGACGTTCAAAAGAAGGGACAGGACAAGTAATGATTCCCCTGCTAAAAACACTGATCATACCAAAACTTGAATACTGCTCAGTTTTGACGTCCCCATATAAAAAGGAAGAAACTAATAAAGTAGAAGAAACGCAGAGACATTTCACAGCCAAGATTGATGGCTGCAAAGAACTCAACTACTGGGAAAGACTACTAAACTAATCTGTACTCCCTGGAAAGGAGAAGAGTGAGGTACACCATAATCTACATATGGAAAATGATAAAAAACTCGTACCAAACCTAAAACTAACCCATTACCATTCAAAACATTGGAAAATAGGAAAGGCAGAATGTGTAGTGTTCCCAAATTAAAGGCCTGGCAAGGGACCTCCTAACACTGAAGGAAAATAGCTTGGTTGTCAGGGGCCCAAGACTTTTTAAACCAGCTTCCAAAGGACCTCAGAAACGTTACAGGGGTCAAAGTTGAAGTCTTCAAGAGAAGACTAGATGCCTGGCTCAGGACGGTACGAGATGAGCGGGTGTACCTGGCTATGTACGGTGGAGAGCGCAAGAAAGCAACTCGCTCCTCCACCAAGCCAGACCTAGAGGCGGGGCCACCAGCTTGACCTTCGTGTGAAGAGAGACCAACGCACTGAACAGCAACAAGATTAACGGTCTATATATATATATATATATATATATATATATATATCAATAAAATCTATATTGCAACAAGAAGCAAATATCATAATAATAATAATAATAATAATAAATAATAATACAAAGTAAATAAATTAATAAAAATCATATTAAAACTACAGTTTATTGAATAAAATATAAAATCAGAATTATTCAAAATCAAAACAATTTTCGACACATTTTTTGACGAGAAAAAAGTTCCTAAAACCGGAAGTCCTATACTTGATATTAGTTACCATTTCACTCGTAATGAAGAAGGAAGTAACTCCTTTTATAGTGGGTATACAACTTAAACCCCTCCATGAAAATTTTTTAACATAAGTAATAGTAATAATAATCACGTACGAGGTTGTTTAACCCTAAAAGGACGACGCTACATATTGGTACGTTTCAAATACACGCATTCATAACTTAACCTACGAACAATTCTGGCGTTAAAGGATTAAACCTTTTCGTAACAACTAAGGTCACCTGAAGCAGAGGATCTACAGCTTTACGTGGGATTCGAATAATAACTCCATCAAGGAAGGATCAAAGAAGTATTTTAATCGCTGAAATCTGAAGTCCGAGACGAGACTCTAACCCAGGACTTTTATATTAATAACCTGGCACTCTACTACTCTGATACCCTGAGGAGGACCAGAAGACTGGCACTGCGCTCAGTCCAACTAACGCAACTAATTGCGCTAGCTCTGCTGGATTATTATTAGCTAACACCATCGGAAGTCGAAGCCAGAGTCCATAGCTCAGTGAGTAACGCCATTTCCTTATAAGCTAAGTCCAGACTAAGGTCGGCGGTTCGAATCCCGATAATACTGTAAATAATAATAATAATAATACAGGAGTTAGAACAATGACTCGCATTAGTGGCCTGAGCTCAGTGCCAGTTTCTGACCCTCTCCCACTGATTATTATCAGTTAGTTTAGTTGTATAATATTGAGACTGAAGCTGTCTGTCTGTCTGCCTGTCTGTCTGTCTGTCCTGTCCACTCGTTTCTTCATTCGTCTGTATCCGTAGAATTAAAACTTTCTACGGGTCTACACATTATCCGAACGCGGAGGTTGGTCAACCCATGAATAGCCCGAACGTCGCTTTACCTCGCTGATCTAATGTGAAGCGGTATCGCGGCGTGGCCGCGACGTAGCCGAGTAGACGGATAAAACGTTGAACGACATATTAACGTCTCTTCGTTTAACTCGAGGCGAATCGAAAGTTAAAATTTCTTCACAAAAACAACAAATATTTAAAAACTAGAAAAAAAAAAAATAGCATCTAACAACATTAAAAAAACAAAAACAACAGCAGCCAAAAAAAAACAACTCTGATATAATCTAAAAACAACGATAATGAAACCAAATCCAATTAATTTTTAGAAAATATTTCGCGTATTGGTAAAAAAAAAAAAAAAAAAAAAAATTTGTTCAAAAATACATTTTTAATCCTTTTTCCGTCATGAATTGAACTTTTCCTACAAATTCCCTCGTGTTTAATACCTCGCTAAAAAATAATAATAATAATATGAAGAACAGTGCATACACATATGCATATTAAAACGCACACACACACACACACACACACACACACACACAATGATTCCAAATCGAAAAAAATTCAAATCTTATTTCCTCATCGGAATGACAAATAATAAAAAAAGAAGTTCCTATCAAGCCTCTCGTGGCCTCATGTTATCCCCTCGAGATGCCTTTTGTTTTGTAGTTTCTTCCTATATTCAGTTTAAAGTTTTTCAGAGATTAAATACTGTGTTATTTATTTATAATTATTTAAATTATATATATATATATATATATATATATATATATTATATAATTATATATATATCTAATATATATATATTATAATATATATACTGTATATATATATATAAATATGGAGAACAATACTTACACATATGCATGTTAAAATACGCGCGCACACACACACACACACGTATACACACACAATTCAAAATCGAAAAAAATTCACATGAACGATCACGAGTTTGAATGATGCAAAAATGTTCCCACCAGGATTTGAACTCCTTACCTTTTGACAAAGCTGGGCACAAACCGTTAATCCGTTAATCGTTAATTAACGAAGTTAACTTTTCGTTAACGATTTAACTTTTAAGTTAACTTTGAAAATCATTATCGGACTAATTAACTTTCGTTACATTTAACTTCCGTTAACTCAAGTCCGTTAACCCAAAAAATTCATAAATAAACAAGATCCAGGGGGAGGAACAAGCCTACCTTGGGACTCTGCTGCCAACAGTTGCTGCGACAATCTTCAGGCTTAAGGACTTGAAGTCCAAGGGCCTCGTCTACTGCAGCGCCTTGGTCGACGCACTTTTGGCAGGCATCGACAAAAGGTTTGGGCCCCTCCTGGAGGATGACGAATGCCAGCTGGCTGCTGCCTTCCATCCCAGGTTTCGCTTCATCTGGTTGGACAAGTATGACAACACCAAGGTCGCCAGGGTGAGGAAAAGCATGGAGGGTACAGTCGAGGAGGCCATGAAGCAGCAGTCCAACGAAGTGGGCAGCAACAGTGGAGGCATCAACAACGAGGAGGAGGAGGAGGATGACTTCTTCAGTGCTGTCATCCAGACAAAAGAGAGCAGCAGAAGCCACAGGTCACTCAAGGGCAAGGCCCAGAACTTGGTCAAGACCTGGCTGGAGACCAACTCCAAGGACTTGCTGACAGATGCTGCCTTCTTGGGTGAGCAAGTGTTGGTGGACTTGTTCATCAAGTTCAACACAGCCATCCCCTCCAGTGCTGCAGTGGAGCGTTTGTTCTCTATGGGCAAGGACATCCTGAGGGCCAAGAGATCATCCCTGTCTGATGAAAACTTTGATATGCTAATTTTCATGAAGGGCAACATGCATCTCATGGACAAAATGGAGAACGAGAAGAAGAGGGAAAATTAAATTATATATATATTGTGTTTTTTATTTTTTTTATAATAAAAGTTACCGTTAACGGTTATCGGTAACTTCCGTTACATGTTTAACGAATTAACGGATTAACGGTTAACGAAGTTAACTTTTTGGTTAACGGATTAGCGGTTAACGAAGTTAACTTTTTGGTTAACGGTGCCCACCACTGCCTTTTGAGTAGGAGTCGAGGGCGCTGACCATCGCGCTACAGCAAGGTAAAATTACTAACCCAACCCCGCACTCAAGCTAATGGCAGTACTGTATTCAAAATCTTTAGTGTTGCTGCTCATTCTCTTTCAAATTCAAACTTACTTCTCTCTCTCTCTCTCTCTCTCTCTCTTCCGTACCTGCCTCTGGCAGGGAGGGAGCGGAGGGTGGGGAGAGAGCCTTCTACTTTACTATCCAGTTTTCTACTACTGCTAGGATAGTTGAAAGAAAAATAAACTTTTACAAAATTTTCCCTGGCTCCCGTTGCCATTGGTACCTCCTCGGTATGGGCCGCAAGGCCTTTTGAGGTCCTTCTTTTCCTTGTAACTCTCTCTCTCTCTCTCTCTCTCTCTCTAACATTCTTACTTCCATCTTCAGTATTATCCATCCATATAATATTAAACAGGCATGGTTGACATCACACAGCCCTGTCGTATTCCAACATTAATACAGAACCAACCACTTAACTCACCCTTAACGTTTACAGAAGCACTGTTACTTATGGAAAAACTTATAATTTGCATTTAACAATTGACCACTGATACCATACATTTTAAGTAATTGCCATAAAGACATTTTATTTACTTTATCATACGATTTCTCCAAATCCATACATGCCATATACACCTTCTTTTTTTTTATCACTTAGTTTCCCAATCAACTCTCTCTCTCTCACACTTGATCAACGCATTCTCTTCCTTCTCTAAAGCTGCCTTGTTCATCTCCGATCAGCGGATTCGTAATCTATTTTACTTTATGTCAATACTTGTTTGTATACCTTTCCAGCTATACGAGAGCCGTTCACGGTGTTTTGCAATTCACATACTTTGACTGTGATTATTACGCGGTTTACATGCATTATTGAAAACCATATATGTGTTTATAATTCATGCATGATTCTATGATCGTATTTGCAGGAAACGTCGGGAGATGTTGATATGAAGTAGTTTGCTGTTGTACGAAAATGTACCAGTTCAGAAGGCCTGAGTTGTACAGATCACCAGTCGAAAGTGTAGATCTGAACAGTTGAATCATCCACCATACAGCCAAGACTTGGCCTAGAGTAACTATTATTTGTTCCGACATCCGAAGTCTGCGCTGCGTGATACACAATTTCAAGACGATGGTCCCTTGAAGTACGGCGAGATACCTTCAACCACTCGTTGAAGAAGCAGTCAGAAGAGTTCCGTTATTAGGGCATTGGTAGTCTGAAGAACAAATAGGCTAACTACGTTGCGATAAAGAATGATTACATTGATAAATAAAGTTAGAAAAGTGTCCCCAGGTAACACGCTTACCCGATCAACTGTTGATGCATGATTGATGTCGTTGAAATACTTGTATGATTGATATGTGTGACGGTTCACAAATTAATATTGATGCATTGTTAATGCAACAATATGTTGATAAAATTAAATAAAAACAACATTTCCGAAATATATTTCCCTGAAAGGTAAGGATGTAATGTTGTTTCTGTATTTACTGAATAATAAACTTACATCAGTATTCATTTCAACCCATTTCGATCACTATCATTGCAATAATATAAAGATGATTTATCGCTATTTTTTTATCATTATATCGATATACTGTAAGTGTTGTCTTGTTTCTATGGGCATGAATTACAAAATTTTTGCATACCCCTTGTACTTAAGAGATTATACCCTGTAATTTTTACATTTACTTCTTTTATCGTTCTTTATATACTGTGTTATTTACAATTACAGATTTTTGCAATCATCTGAAGCAGTGGTTTTCAACCGGGGTGCCGCGGCACCCTGGCGTGCCACTGACATTGCTCAAGGGTGCAGCAAAGATTGTTGTAGATTGTTGATTTTTCAACATTTTTTATTGAAGTTGTAATTGGAACGAGGTATCTTGTGAAAATATACACTTTCCTCAGGCTTGGTCCTTACACATTCAATTTTATCCAATAATTCAACGCTTAGCCACTTCTTCCCAGGAGGGCTTGTATGACATTTTGAAATAAAACAAAATTCACAATTTATTACTCCCGTAAAGGAACGATATAGACTCTGTTTCAAGGTACGTGGTGCTCACTTGGCAGGGTTGGGGGAACTGGCTGTTGAACAGGGGTAAACGCTAATTCATAGGGGTGCCGTGAAAGTAGATAGATAGCACTGGGGTGCCACGAACCAGAAAAGGTTGGGAACCACTGATCTGGAGGCTGGAACTGCAATAATTTTCAAACGCTTTTTGACATATCTTCCACGGCCATTTAAGCACCATCCTACACCCACATTTAATAATTTCACTACATATCCCACCAATTTCAAGTAACTTTACTTAATTCAGCTTCTATGCTAGTTTTTCATTCCTCACCTTGCATACAGCTCGTTCAATTTCCTCTAGTTTGTTGTCTCTATCCTTTAATATACACTTCTACATTTATCACCAAAACCACATTCACATTTGCTTCTTGTTCATCTACTGTACCTTACCTATACTACCTCTAGTGATGCTAAGTGTTTTTTTAGGTTCGGTTTTTTATATTATTTTTGAAAAAAAAGACTCCCGTTTTCTGTTTTTCTGTTTTTTTTTAAGGGTTACTGAAAATTATTTGGATCACCTGAAGATCAGGGCCCCCAGCCTTCGTTAGTTAGCCTTATAAGGCTAACTAACGAAAATATCACGACTTAACTTAACCAATCGTCAAGGAAGTACAGTTGACCTAACAACTGGTTAGGTTAAGTCGTGATATTTTCGTTAGTTAACCTTAGAAGGCTAACTAAAGAAGGCTGGGGGCTCTAATCTTCAGGTGATCCTTTTTTTTGTATGTAAATGAATTTTCTTGTTGGATAAAGTAAAAAAAAAGAAAAAATATTCTTACCAAAAAAAAGGGAGCAAAGAAACCCGTGTTTTTTTTTTTTTTTTTTTGCAATACTAACGATGTCACGGGAACATTCAGGCGATTTGAAATCGTTTTGTAATTCTGTTCTGCTTTGTAGAATTGATGAGACTTTTGCTTCAATTTTTCTGCGAGCTGCTTGGCCAAACCCATGATGGTCTGTCAATAAAATGAAATTACTAATACGAGTAAACCCAAAACAATGAAACCTATCCAAAAAATAGACTATTATGAATACCATACACCCCGTAAGGGGTTGCTCAGATACCTGAGGGAACTAGTATGCTGCATGCGGGGGACAATACATTGATATCCATACCCCCCCCTTAGGTGCATTTCCAAGGGTGCCTAAATTTATTCAAACAGGTAAAGACAGACATCAGGTCCCCATGTCGCTATGAAATGAAAACATATCGACCTGATCACGAAATAGGAGGTACATAATGAAACTACCTTATGACTTGCCCTAATCATTAATATGAACCTTAAAGCAAAACTATAGTTTTACCACTGGGCAAGAGGGTGACTAAATTTAATTTGCCAATTTTGTCAACTGCTTGATTTTAGGCTCGTGGTCCAGCCCCAAGAGTTAGCTTGGTGGAGGAGAGCGTTGCTTTCTTTCTCTCACGTACCCAAACGCACCGGGTTCGTCTGGGATTGTCCTACTACGAATCTTACTTTCTATTAAAGGCGTTTACATCGATACGAGTAAAATTCCATCTTCTTTTGTAATTCTTTGAATATAATTTCTTTTGTGCAATAACCGCACTATGTAACATAGAGAGAAAGGAAAAAAATATGGTAGTGAAAAAATGAGAATCAATGGGATTCGAACCCACCTTACATATTTTTAGAGTCAACGTCAGCTCCAACCGACCACCTCATTCTGGATTTCAAAGGTGCCACATATAGGGACATCGTTTACGCCACAAACCATCAACATTTGGCAGAACTGAAAGTGCGGATCGAAACAATTGTTCCGACATTTTGGCTATTCTGACTGTCCGACCGCCGCTTTAAGTCGGATGAGCTACACAGTATATATATATATATATATATATATATATATATACACACAAAAGAACATCAAAACATATTCTATATAAATGACTCCTGCCTTTCACCCCTCAAAATACAAAAAAAAGCTAAATATAAAAATTTAACAGTACACAAAAAAACAAAAATACAAAATTATTAATACTGGAAAGCAAACCTCCCCCACCCCCACCCTAAAGAAACAACAACAACAACAACAACAACAAAAATGATGGAATATAATGTTAAAAAATAAAAACAGAAAAAAAACCCCGTAGGTTGAAGAAAACTTAAAAAAAAAAACCATTAAATTAAAAATACACGTTTAAAACAGTCAAGAGGTGCGTGGGAAATATACGTTTTTATAAGAATTTAAAACAACAACAACAACAACAACAACCACAAAAACAACAACAAAAACCAACAAAAAAAAATGAAATTTTTGCCACCAAAATTTGTAAACTCTTTTTAGAGACACAAAACTCTTTAAAACTCTTTATAATGACACTCTTTTACGAAAAAAAAAAAAAAAAAAAAAAACGGTACTCTTTGTTAGAGAAGTGTTTTGTGCCTCTTATTTTATTTAAAACACTTTGCGCTTCCCGCTCTTATTTTGTTTTCATTTATTTTATTTCTCATCAAGAATTTATTTCTCTTTTTTAGTATTTTATTTTTGGTCTTTTTTTTTTTATCTTATTTTTTCTTTTTTTTTTTAGTTTTAAAGAATTTAAATATTTATTTTTTTAATTCTATTTTTATTTTTGGAGGGTATTTTCGCGCTCTTTTTTCGGTTTTTTTTTTTGTTTTTTGTTTTTTTTTTGTTTTCTTAATTTAACGAGCTAAAGTCGTGAAAATGTTAAATTTACATTTTCTTTTATTGGGGTATCTTTATACGCATATTTCTATCTTCCTCTCTCTCTCTCTCTCTCTCTCTCTCTCTCTCTCTCTCGAAAATTAAGTAGATGTTCATGCATACTAGTTTTATAGCAACCGCTATTACAAGGCCTTACTTTAAAGCCTGAAGTTTGCTCTTTCGAGTTGTATACAGGACATTTCACTATAATTTCATGTCTCTCTCATTGCAGAAATTAATCACGAGAAAGTCACCTTAAAACAATCGGGGAAACGCCGGTAGGAGAGAAGGAGGAAGGAGGATGAAGGATCATCGGACCTCTTTTCTTTGCTGAGACAATACACCTCGAATGACGCTAAGATCAAATCCAGCAGTTTGTGCCTCACCTGGAAATTAGCGAGAGGGACCCTTGGTACCAACAATACGGTGCCACGCCAGACACAATGTCGATAACAGCGCAAATGCTGCGTCGTGAGTATTTTAGACGCCAATTCCTCACTAAAGATACGTGGACGCCGCTATCCTCGAACTGATTACTGTCCTGTTTCTTTCTTTGAGAATACCTTAAAGGGAAGGTTTACGCAAATGTCACGAACGACGCCAACAAGCTACAGAAAACAATATATTTACGTCACTGTGTCTATTTCTGCATTCAAAATGGGGGGGGGGGGAATGGGGTTCGATGGACACTTCTAGCATATACTGTACTCCTAAATAGTGACAAATTTTCGAGTAGGTTGTAACTTTTGAACTCTTTCTGAAATAGTTTCTTTGCTCTCTCTCTCTCATCTCCTACTGTCGTTTCCCAGATTTATGACAGATAAAAAAAATTGTGATTATTTGATATATATATATATATATCCTGCACTCGGGCTACTCGGGCTCAGCCTGAGTGTACATTTGTAAAATATACATAAATTTTGTTGTTCAATATGTTAAAATCTTTATTTAATGCCTCTTTTGCAGAAATCTATTTTAAAACAAAGAATAATGTTATAACAAGTTCGTCACTTTGTGTACTCTTCTTTCATGATCTATTACGATATTTGCTCGGGTCCAAACGCTGACTTGTCAAAAAGTAACGCTCACTATTGCTTTTTAAACAGAAAGCTTTCGCTCATCCTCCAAGCTTCTGGACTCGGGATGAGTGATTTCTGCCCTACCTGTTATAAATAATCTTCAAAATTTCAAGTGGCTTTTATTCAATATTTTTCACGGAGTATACCTTTGCATTGATCTCATGATTTAACTGTTGACTGATGAAACGTTTGCTTTCCATGATAATATTGCATTAACAAAATTTAATTCGTCCAGGTAGGGCTCAATTTCGTCAGCCTAGTGACGCGAAAAACATAGCTAGCCTATGCTAAAAATGGTAACTGGCAACTCCTCTCGGGTTTCTTCAGTAGTTTAGTTGCCAGCGGAAGTGAACGTTGTAGCATTGTGTTGTGTATTTTCTGTGTATAGTGTAACTAGTGTATTATAACTGTCTTATATTTTTGTGTTCAAACAGCTCTACATTTACCCATAATGGAGAAGGATGTTGTGTTAGATTTAAAGAAAAACCATTTGGGCAGAGAAATATTGCGGAAAAGCGAGAAATTATCAAATTAGGCCGACCCACTCCTTCACTGAAAACTAAAATAGGCCATCGTACTTTTCAAATCAAGTGGTATGAACAGATTGATTGGCTGTGTGCAAGTGCCTCTAATGAGAAACTATATTGTTGGCCATGGTAAATCTTAAGGAAGCGTCCCGGGAAGTTTTTTGGATATAAAACATGTTTTCCCGATGTATTTCTATGTGATTTATTCGAATTTGACATCCGTTTCAGTCGCAAATCACTCGTTTATGACTTTCCCCCACCCCCTCAACAAATATAACCTAACCTAACCTAACCAACCTAACCTAACGTGTATATAAATGTTACCTACCCATTAATATCCTGGATTATACAATTTCGCCGCCTGAAGAAGGAAGTGTGGAAGCGGTCCTCAGTTCGGGAAGGCCTTTAAGAAGTACGCCTGTGAGAGGTATGCATGCAGGTATCCAAGGGGGCCGGAAGAAAATTTTCTGCTTTCCATACTTAGGTGTTAAATTTCTGACGTCCCTCCAAGTACACTTATCTAATTTGCACACAACGCTGCCAGGCGCAAGAAATGCCGTCCACTTTATAAACGTTAATTAAAATTACTTATCCTTAATAAAAATAAAAACGCGGGGGTGCATTTTATTGAGAAAAATATAATCTTTCATATTATTAATATGTTAAATCTCTGTACTACGTATTAAGAACCGGGACCTTTCCTTAAGATTATCCTTGACCATGTTTGCTTTTTCAACCGAACCAAATCAATCGTGAACAGATGGTGGTTACAGCAATTATAAAAATATTCTAAGTGACTGCAAACATCATAGTAAATCTTTGAGTCATTTGCATAATTACAAATGTCTAAAAACTTTTGGACAGTTTGATATTGAAACTGCTCTTAGTGAGACTGCAAAACTTGAAAAAGAACGGTATAACAAATCAGTTGAAGAAAATAGACAATATTTAAAACAGTTAACAAATGCCGTATTATATCTTTGTAAACAAGAACTGCTATTGCGTGGCCATGATGAAGGAAAAGATAGCCTTAATAAAGGTAATTATCGAGAGCTGTTGCATTGCTTTGCTGAAATAGATAGTGTTTTTGCATCTAGACTTTCCACAAAGACGGATCGAAGCATTTTTTAGGAGTTTCAAGTAAAATACAAAATGATATCATATCTGCAATAGATAGTGTCATAGCTGATGCAATTCATACTGAAGTTGAAAAAGTTCCTTTTTTCTCAGTGCAAGCAGATGAAACTACAGATTGTGCAATGCATGCCCAACTCTCAATTATAATTAGATATGTGTCTGAATGCCAAATAAATGAAAGATTTTAGGATTTTTGACGTAAGTGATGATAAAAGTGCTTCAAGGTTGGCTGATATGATAGAAAATGTGTTGAACTCCTTTAGTGAAGCTAAAACTAAATTGGTTAGCCAAACGTACGATGGAGCAGCTGTGATGGCAGGTGAGCTAAACGGGGTGCAAAGAAAATTGAAGGAGAAAGGATTTAAATACGGCCATTTTATTCACTGCTATGCTCATAAGCTTAACTTAGTTTTGAGTAAAAGTGCTGAGAAAGTGAATGGGGTTAAAATGTTTTTTTCTCATTTACGCTCTTTTAGTAAATTTACATCTTCGAGTACAAAACGGAAAAGTGTCTTTCGAGATTTTAATATCAGCATTCCATCACTGTGTGAAACAAGATGGTGCTATAGATCTAGAACTGTATCATCCATAAAACAGATGCTTGAAAACTTGAAAAGTGCATTTCAACATATTTTAGACAATAATGAAAGGTGGGATGAAGATACTCTAAGTGAAACTGACAATATGCTGCCAAAATTGAATGACTTCACTTTTATGTTTTTCATAAATTGTTTTCATAACATATTATCCCAAGCTGGAAAACTCTTTGATGTTCTGTAGTGTAAGCAGCTTGACATGAAGTTGGGCCAGGATAAAATAAATGACTTTATTCAATTTGTCGAAAATCATCGTAACGATGAACATTATGAAAAAATCGTTCAAGAAACAATGGGCGACATTGCACAACCAGATGACTCGGGGCCTCCTCCCAGGAAAAGAGTCAGGGGAAGACAAATGAACTATAAAGCGACGTATTTCGAAATAATTGACAACATTTTAGTGTCGTTAAGAGAGCGATTTGCTTGCATTCAGGAATTCACATTTTTTGAATTACTTGATGTGAACAAGTTTGAAATGTTTGCTCATTCATTTCCTATGCAACATGTAAACGCTTTACAAAGTAAATACCCAGATATCTTTGATTGCAAATCCTTGGTGAACGAACTGAACTATATGTATAATGACAGTGACTTTAAAAAATGCAAGTCAGTCAATGTCATTTTAGAGTTAATTCATAAACTGGATTTGTTGTCTGCTATGTCTGAAAGTGTTAAGCTAATTCAACTTTTGCTGACCATCCCTGTAACTTCAGTTGCCAATGAAAGAAGTTTCTCAACCTTAGACAGAATTCGATCATATTTGCGATGCACAATGGCTCAAGAACGGCTGTCATCCCTGGCTCGCATTTCGATCGAAAAAACAAATACTGAATGACTTGGAAAGCAAAAAGGAGCTACACGACAAGATTTTACAGGAATTTGCTATAAAACCAAGACGCTTGGAATTTATGTTTAAATAAAGTAAGTTCATGGTTTATTTTTTATTAAATTATGTAAATATTTTATTTATGATTCATTGCATGTATACCGTATATTTCTGTTCATGCTGGTTCTTTAAATTGTTTTGGTAAAATTTGTACTGAGCCCGAGTAACATTGATAAGCTAGAGTCGCCACTGATATATATATAGATAGGGTGTTCCAAAAAAAATGCTTCTATTTTTATTTGTCTGTTATTTTATAATGGACGTATATTTTATTATTGGGGGTTTCTTCTTCAGAAAGATACCAGGGCTTTTATTCTCCATATATATATATATATATATATATAATATATATATATATATATATATATACATTTTTTAATCTTTCATTACTTAATAACTAATAAATATTGTATATTAAAACCGGTTCTTCACCATTTCATACTTAAAGCAATAACTTTTCCTAATTTCGTAGAAATTAGGAAAAGACGATACCGCTACCAATAGACTATAACCTAGTAAGGCCATAACTGCATTACTCCAGATTCACAGTGGTTTCAGCAGAATGGAGCACCTCCACACACTGCTTGTGAAACTCGCAACTTTTTGAGGAAGCATTTTTTCCGGGCGACTAATCTCCTTTCATGAGTTAGTGGAATGGCCCCCATACTCGCCTGACCTTACACACACCCCTTTTTTTTTTGGTGAGGTTACATAAATGACAGGATCTATTCTACCAAGCCTAAGACACATGAAAACTTAAAAACCAAAGTCTATGAGATAATGAACAACATCCCAACTGAGCTATTTCCCAAAATTATGTCAACCATTTGCGTAAGGTTGAATATTGTGTTAGAAAAAATGGCGATCACACCTCACATGTTGTTTAATTATAAGTTTAATAAATTCCTATGTTTTACGTACCTATCGCGTTTGACTTTGCGTCTAGATTCCTTTTCTGTTTTAGCTTAGAATATTTGTTTAGAAATAGGGACATTTTTGGGACACCTTGTATATATACACGAGTATATACCTACTTTATGTTACTTCATGAGGGGTTGAACGACGATTTAGGAACAACCTGCGGTCGATCCCTTTGCAATATCCCGCCTCATTTACAGGATTTGGTGAAGGAGGGAATTGCTTTCCGATCTCATTCTGTCCTCGTAGCCAGCCACGCATGGCTGGTCAGGGACTTTGCACAGGAATATGTCCAGCTGGTTCTTGAAATTATTTAGGTCGGTGTGCTAGAGGTTCTTCACTTCTTTTGGCAGGGCATTAAAAAGCTTTGGGCCTCGTATTCTGAGGGTATTTTCCATCCTCGTTTTCATGGCCCCCTGTCCCACAGCTGCTGGGACTGTACAAAATCTGCCTCTTCTCTCACTCCAGTTTGTTTCTGTTTCATTTCTAAGGTCAGGGACAAAACCCTCAAGTATTTTCCATATGTATATTATTGTGTACCGCTCGCGCCTTCTTTCGAGAAAGTAGAGTTTCAGGGATTGTAGTCGAGACCATTAGTCTTCATCTTCCGTTTCTTGTATCTTAGACGTAAAAGTCCTCTGTGTAGCTTTAATGTTCGCAATGTCTCGTTTCCTATATGGACTTATGAGTACTGAGTAATACTCAATTATTGGTAGGACTAGACTCTTCCATAATTTGAGCATGACATTTGCTTTTTTGTTGCGGAAGCTCTTCCAGATAATTCCAATTATTTTCTAGCTGTTGTAATTTTGATGTTATAGTGTTCTCTGAATTCTGCATCCGACGACATTATTACTCCAAAATCCCTGACTTGTGGATTTGGTGTTATCTCTTTGGCTTGCAGAGTTTTGTACCCTTTATTCTGTAGCACCTTGTTATTACCATATCTAAGAAGTTGAATTTTTGCTTTGTTGAACTTCATATTGTTGTCTTCTGCCCACTTGAATCGTGTTTTAATGTCAATTTGTAATTTTTCTATGTTCCTTGTGTTCCTTTCCATGTTCCTTCTATGTTTCCTTGCATATCTTCGGGTCATCCGCAAAACATGATCCAATACCGTCATTAATATCTGCAGCAATGTCTGCAATCATAATTATGAATAGCAAGGGAACTAATACTGTACCTTGTGGGACAGCGTTCATGACTTCTGAGACTTTACATTTAACTCTATTTATTACCACTCTTTGCGTTCTTTGAGCCAGAAAATTAAATATCCATCTTCCCAGATTTCCAGTAAGTCCTGTATTCTTAAGTTTGTGTGCTATAATTCCATGGTCACATTTATCGAAGGCTTTAGCAAAGTCAGTATAGATTACATCTATGTTTTGTCCTCGACACAATGTTTCCAATATTTTCTCCTGGGGTTTAATATCTGTGATAAGCATGATCTTCCAGCCCTGAAGCCATGTTGATTTGGGTTGTATAAGTTTTTTCTTGTAGGTTGTAAGTCGTTTTCAGTGATGTAGGTCTCGAGATCGGTCTCGGTCTCGAGACCCAATTTGCAGATCTCGATCTCGATCTCGGTCTCCGCTATTTAGATCTCGGTCTCGATTTCGGTCTCGACAGACGCGGTCTCGGTTTTTCTCCCCGAGACCTTTCGAGACCTCTCGAGACCATAATGAAAAATACATGTTATTGGCATACTCATGATGGTGGCTTGGTTGAACAGACACAATTCAGAATGTTTATGAAAGTTTGTAAAAGTAAGGGACTCTAGGTATTCACTAATCAGTCACCCTGTTTTGAGTTGCCACGTTTGTCTTGCGGGGGGGTATGGGTCTGGATTTTTTTAGGTTAGCGCTACAAAAAAATTTGCCTCCCCCGCCCCCGTCAGATTAATTTTATTGAAAATGGAAACACTAAATAGAGAATTATATATATTATATATATAAGTATTATTATAAGGCCACTTAGTATTGCCAAACGGCATGTCAACCTCTGTGGCGTGATAAACACGCTTATCCTCCCATCCAATATGTATTTGAAAAAATAAAATGCTTCACACAAAACTAATGCAAGAAATACAGCATAAAGAAAACAGTACCGATAAATTCAATAAAGCATAGAATAACTCGACAACCCTTCACATCACTTATATTTACAATGTACCGATTCGTAGAACAAATCGCAATTGCCAATTGTAAATGTTAAAAAATGACGTCATCAATGATGTCACGGCGGAACTTTTATCACGCCACACCTCCCCTTAAGCGCTCATTCTCACAGCAGCGATGACGAAATAAAACAGAGTCAAACCAAAGTTCCGAGACTAATGGCAAAATATCAAAGCTATCGGTCCAAGCAGAAGAACGTTGAAACTGGGAAGATTTTGAACCGCAGGGAACAGTTGCAGCGGTACCTCTTAGAGATCGATGAATCTCATATTTTAGATAACTGCTCTCCAATAAAGTTTTGGCACCAGAAAAGGGATAAATTCCCATCACTGGCCAATATTGCCATGACTGTTTTAACAGTGCCTGCCTCTAGTGCTCCAATTGAGCGTGTATTTAGCCATGGAGGCATAATAATGAGGCCCCACAGAAGTCGACCTTCAGCAGATCTTCTGAGCATGCTGATGTTCCTTAAGTGTAATGAGCACCTATCATGCTTTAAATAAATGCACAAGTCAAACTGGGTAGTGGGTAGGTTCATTAAACCTTCTGTAACAGATATAAAAGAAGTAAATAAATAAAAAGTATGTATATATATATATATATATATATATATATATATATATATATATATATATATATATATTCATTTGTTAATTTATAGGCTACACCTTTTGCATTCAACACACTACATCTGAGAAAGTAGTTATTAGTTTATTAATATACTTAACATAGTCTAATTTCCATAGTAGTGTAAAACAAATTGAAAAGGCATGAGCTTGGTCTCGATCTCGATCTCGGTCTCGAATTTTAAGGGTCTCGATCTCGGAAGGTAGATCTCGATCTCGAACCTTTGATCTCGGTCTCGATCTTGGTCTCACAGGATCAGGTCTCGGTCTCGGTCTCAGTCTCGGACTTGGTGGTCTCGACTACATCACTGGTCGTTTTGCCTCTAATTATTAATTATACGTTTAAAACACTTTATAAGGTGGGAGGTGAGAGCTACTGGCCGATAATTCGTAGGCATCGCTCTGTTACCACCCTTAAGTAAGGGGGCAATGTTCCCTTTCTTTAATGGAAGTGGAATTTGTCTTGTGTCGAGTGATTTCCTCCATAATAAGTACAGCAGCTTGGCAATACACACACACACACATACACACACACATACACACACACACACACAAAAGTTAATAATAGTGGACAATTTTTTATTTTATTAAAAAATAAAATTATCAATAAATTCTAAATAACCTTTTATGCATGAATAAATGGTTTATTAAATAGAAATTGTAAGTAATATAATTGTAAATAAATCATATGAATAATAGTTAACCATGGGACTAGTTGGTGTAGCGTATAGAACACCGATTGTAAGAAGAGACTATTTTGGCACTAAAATTCATTGAAAAATGAACCTTTCTGTAAACGGATTTAAACGTGGTGGATATGCGTTCCAAGTCGCAACTTGGTAAGGCCTACTTAGATATTTAGATATCTGGGCGATTAATTATATTAGCCGAAATCCATATTGGGCTCCAAATGAATCTAATGTAACCTAACCTACCTAACCTAAGTTACGAAAGAACACTTGTATGTGGTTGTATGCTCTGTTGGGCGATTTATTTAGAGCCCAATATGGATTTCGGCTGCTATAATTAATCGTTGACCAAATTATCTAACTATACGCTACACGAACTAGTCCCATGTTTAATGTGAAAAAGCGAACGTTCTTACGTAAACGTTCTTAGGTAACTACTCTAAGAACCTAACCTACAAAAACACCACTTACATGTGGATGTACGCTCTACTAAAAGCCTATTTAATAAACAATTTATTTTTTAAAATAAAACAAAAAAAAATTTGTCCGCTCATCTTAACCTCAGCCATACACACACACACACACACATATATATATATATCACTTAGAACAAGTAATATATCAATGACCTATATATAATACATGAGGGATCCCCTCAGCCAGCCTACCCCAGCAAAAAAAAAAAACTATTACAAGCAAGAAAAGCAAAAAATTAATAAAATATGGCGCAAGCAATTTATTCCGAGGCGAAAAATAAAATAACGATAATAAGGAAAATAACAGAATCAATTCTGAGGTTTCACAAAAGCCTCGAATATCTTTTCAATTCAGCCAAAGAAGGAAATTAGTAAATTTTATATATATATATATATGATTTGATCATTTTAAAAATACGAAGAGAGAGAGAGAGAGAGAGAGAGAGAGAGAGAGAGAGAGAGGAGAGGAGAGAGAGAGAGAGAGAGAGAGGAGAGAGAGAGAGAGAGAGAGAGGCTTGAAAATAACCGGAGGTTTTCCACAAATTTGATTGTGATAATACAGTGAGATTATTAAAGGATTTGTTAATGTAATTAACTTAACAATTAATTTAGGTTAAAATTATATACAGTATATATATATATATAACACACTGTATGTATGCTATGCAGGAAGGAGTGGCTAAGAGCGAATGCTCCTCAACACGCCTCCCCCCCCCCAAATAGAGAAAGAAGAGAGACAAAATCAAGGTCCAAGGTTTTGGAGATGCCTGGACACTCTGCGTTTGAAAGATTGGAGGTCATAGACAGGGGGAAAGATGGATTGAGGAAGACTGTTCCAGATTTGACCGGTTGAGTAGCTGAAAGATTGAAAATACCGATGAACCCTTGCGTTAGAGAGTTGGACAGAAAAGGAATGAGAATATGTCGAAAGTCTGGTACTGTTCTCCTTAAAGGAGGAAAGCCAAAGGTGGTGGTGAACATTGAATTCTCCTAAAATGGAGATTTCAGCAAAAAGAAAGTGGGGTAGAGTGCTTTCCCCTTTCGAAGTGAGGTAGTCAAAGAGTTTTGGATAATCAGTAGAATTAGGAGAAAGGTAGACAGCACAGATGTAGCTGGTTTGAGATTGGCGTAGCCAGAGGGTGTAGAATTTGAAGGATTCAAGTTTGGGAATACAGGAGCAAGTTAGGTCGTTGCGTACATATACCCAACATCCACCTTTGGAGTGAAATGGGGTAAAGTAGGAAAGTACAGAAAAGGGGTTGCTGTCAGTCGTCCCAGACACCTGAGTTTCAATGAAGAAGAGAAGGTGAGGTTTAGAGGAGGAGAGATGGTGTTCAACAGAGGAAAAGCCACGAATATTGTGGGAGTTTATGAAAAGTGAATTAGGCAGGAGCCCAGAACATCTCGAATGTGTAGTAGCAGAACCAGCTCCGCTGCCCGGGTCTGCGTTCACGGTATCGGCAGCGCGGAGGCAGAAGTGGGGACATTTATGGCCCCCTTCCCAATGGAAGGAATAGGGAGGAATAGGGAGAGGAATGTATGTTTGAGAGTATGCTAGACTGCTCACAGGGTAGATAAAAACACATTTAAAGATCAACTAAGGGGAACAATAACAGGAAAAACGGGAGTTCCAGTACTTCCTGTCTTCTGCCTAACGTCTTTCCCGGAGTACTTCCCCGTTTGACTGGTACGTACAATCTCTTCCTTTTATTTTAAAAGTTTGACGAAACCTGAAGTGACTACATTGCACCCAGAACCAGACAATCTTAACGAAAACGTTTCCTGGTTGGTAATTTGTCTTGTGTCGAGTGATTTCCTCCATAGTAAGTATAGCAGCTTGGCCACACACACACACACACACACACACACACACACACACACACACACAAAAGACGTGGTGTGTAAGTAAGCCGACTGATTAGCTAGTCAATTGTATTTGACCGATGGTGAATTTTCTTTTATTGAGTGAACTCAGATATCGTATATATATATATATATATATTATATATTATTATATATATATATATTATATATTATATATATATTTATATATATATATTATATATATATATATATATATATATATAACGAAATCTCAGATTTTTCATTATTCAAAAATGCTATCATTGTTGTAATGGTGAATTTGCCACTAGAGTTATGCCAACGAGTTTGCCGATCAGTATCAGTAAGATTGCAGTTGCGTAAAGACTGGGTCGTTAGACACATTGAGTACTTTTGATAAAAACTTTCCTAAAAATACTTAAAAAGCATTTTTACACGGCTTCTTAACTCTATTTCTTTACAATAAAAAATTATTTAAAATGTCATTTTTGTTTCCTTAGTTTGGGATCATCCTGTATAAATATTGTCCTTAGCGTCACAGATTAAATGATTAATGATTATAAGCACTGTGGTATTCCTAAGAAAGTTGAAAGGAAATTTATCCAAATTGTTTGAGAAGGTTTGTTTATATATATATATTATATATATATATATATATATAATATTACGAAAGTTGATAAAAAATGCATAGGTTCCTAAAGCTTTTTCTATCCTTTATGCTAATGATTTGTTGCAATTCAGTATGAAATTTGGTATTAGACAAACTCAGAATACATTCAAATATCTAAGAACGTTTAAGAAATTTAAGATATTTAGGAAATTTCGGATTTTAGAATATTAGTATGTAAGGTTAACTGAGGGCATAAGTAAGCCAATTATTTTTAATTCAGCCAAACTTTAAATCGTACGATAATCTCAAGACTTTGAGTACACAAGTAAGAGTTTTAAGGCATTAATACGGAATAGTTCCATTATCGGCCAAAATGATATCATAGCGAAAGTTTCCGAGAATATTATAATAAACTTTCTTTGCCCGCTTCTCTACCCTTTTCTTCATACGCCCCCCACCCCCTCTCCCAAAACCAACCCTAATCTTCCACGACTATCGAATGGTTTTCATTA
This sequence comes from Bathynomus jamesi, assembly GCA_023014485.1. Taxonomy (NCBI): domain Eukaryota; kingdom Metazoa; phylum Arthropoda; class Malacostraca; order Isopoda; family Cirolanidae; genus Bathynomus; species Bathynomus jamesi. The sequence goes on along the minus strand of JAJOZX010010334.1, from coordinate 75,065 downwards.
AAATGTCTTAAATAGTTTACTATAAATTAATAAACAAATTTTATGAATAGTTTTTATTCAATTTGTCGATGACTGAAAAAGGATAAAAATGGAACGAAGTCTGTCAACATTTTAAGAGAAATTTTAATGCGTAATAATTCTTATGGCTTAGACCAGTGTACAGTATTCTCGCTTAGTTTTGCTCGCGACCCAGTGACCCGGCGATCGTTATTAAGTAAACCTACACATGACCTACTATGCCTAAGAACAACAACACGCAGTCCTATTGCTTCCTTTCGCGCTCTCCTCATTCTGGTTTAACGATTTTTAATATTTGTTAATTAAATGGAATTAAGTAGATTATTTTAATTATTTAATTAATTTAATTGAAGGGTTATAAAACTGATCATTGCCTATAACGATTATTTGTTTATTGAGACAGACAGACAGAGAGAGAGAGACAGAGACAGACAGAGGGAGAGAGACAGACAGGGACAGACAGAGAGACAGAGAGTTACAAGGAGTTACAAGGAAAAGAAGTACCTCAAAAGGCCTTGCGGCCCATACCGAGGAGGTACCAATGGCAACGGGTGCCAGGGAAAATTTTGTCTTTCAACTATGCTAGCAGTAGTAGAAAACTGGATAGAAAAGTAGAAGGCTCTCTCCCCACCCTCCGCTCCCTCCCTGCCAGAGGCAGGTACGAAAAAGGTTGAAGAAAATACCTTGACCCTGGAAAAGTAGCCAAGGAAATTTTACAGGAAAGTGGAGAATATATAAATAGCTCTATATTTAGCTTGCTCACAGAGACACCGAGCAAGCGAACTCCTGCAGAGTTTTCTGAGGTTTTAATCTTAAACTATGAGTGTGTTCTGTACTTTGTCTAGCCTATTTTTAAACAGATTTACACTTTGACTGGAAACATCCTCTGAGGGAAGTTGGTTCCAGATATCAACTATTTTACAGGAAAAGAAATTTCCGCAGACTGAAGTCCTAAATGTCTTTACACACTCAAATAGTGTGCAAGATTTCGTCTAACCTTTTCTTGAGCTGATCCACAGAGGAACTGTTCACAACTTCCAAGGTAACCTGTTCCATGTGTCACAGATCTTATACGTAACGTAATTCCCACACACACTAGTCCTAAACCGTTTCAAATCCAACTTCCAACCATTGTTGCGAGTTGGGTTATCATTTAAACTAAACATACTTCTAAAAATCGACATCGTTGAACCCTCGTAAGAGCTTGAAAACCTCGATCAGTTGACCGCGCAGCCTCCGAGTTTCAAGCGAAAACAAGTTCAGGGCGCGTAACCGTCGATTGTAGCCCATATGCCTAACGGAAGGGATTAACTTTGTGGCCCTCGCCTGCACTCGCTCCAGCCTCTCAATATCTTTCCTGGGGGTGGGCGACCAGAACTGCACAGCATACTCCAGGTACGGCCGAACAAGGGAATTGTACAGTGAGAGCACAATCTCCTTGTTCCGAAACTGAAATTGCCTCCTGATATAACCCAATAGTTTCTGGGCTTTCTTTTCCACCTCTACACACTGTTTCGTAAACTTAAGGTCGCTGCTAATTAGCACACCCAAGTCCTTTTCTAAATCAGTCACCTCGATATTACTGCCCAACATCGAGTAGTCCGACTTGGGATTGGCGTAGCCAATGTGCATCACTTTGCATTTACCCAAGTTAAACGGCATTTGCCATTTTTCGGACCACTCTCCTATCCTACCTAGGTCCGCACGCAGTTCCTCGATCGCTTCGGGCGTCCCAACATTGGCCCCAAGCTTGGTGTCATCAGCGAATTTGGCGATCCGACTGACGATGCCACCGTCGATATCATTTATGTAAATGGTAAACAACAGTGGCCCCAAAACGGAACCCTGAGGAACCCCACTAGTGACCGAGGCCCAACCCGAACTAGCCCCTTTAATTACCACCCTCTGCCGCCTATTCCTTAGCCAGTTTTCAATCCACCTACCTATTTCCCCACCGATACCCAGCGCGCGCACTTTCGCCATTAGCCGGCGGTGAGGTACCTTATCAAAGGCTTTCTGAAAGTCGAGATAAAGTATATCAATCGCCCTACTCTTATCGTACTCACTCAACATGACGTGGAAAAACTCGAGCAAGTTGGTGAGACACGACCTATGCCGTCTAAACCCACGGCATAGGTCGAGAGAGAGAGAGAGAGAGAGAGAGAGAGACAGAGAGAGAGAGACAGAGAGAGACAGAGAGAGAGAGAGACAGAGAGAGACAGAGAGAGAGAGACAGAGACAGAGAGACAGAGACAGAGAGAGAGAGAGAGAGAGAGAGTGTGTGTTTTTTGGGCGTTTTAAAAGGTAACCAATCATGTAAAAGCCTACAGTGCAGCCTTTTCTTTTAACCAATAAGAGAATGTATAAGTTTGGGTTGAGTGCCTTTTTCACGAGCATTTTCATACCAACAACCAGATTCCTTCCCTTTGTGATAGATTTGATGTAATGATAGATTTCAGTTCAAAATTATATAATTTAAAGACGGAAAGCATAGTAACAGTCATGTAATGTAATATATCTCGTTTTGTAGGTGCGCGCGCGGCTAACACTGGTATTAGAGTACTTCATAATGAACGAACTTCACATTTTTATAAGCCATTTTAATGAAAATTGTCTGTCTCAGTGATATCTGGAGCACACCTTGACTAGAGAGCTCGTGCAGTACCAGGATGACGAGCAAAATTAATCACGAATTATGATTGTTACATTCTGCGGAACTTCCGCGTGTCTGGAAATTACTTCCAGGAAGACAACTGCACAAATTAGGAAAAATAATGCTTGAATAGTTCGAGTAATTTCCTGAAACACAAACCTCTTAATTTAGCATGAACACTGCTTCCAGTCACTTATAATGGGCTTTATGAAACTTACATTTGATAATACTTTGACCAAAAGTAGATTGTAGTTATTCTTGCTGTTGATCTTTCTTTGGAGCAACGTGTAAGAAGCTGCTTCTCTCCCTAGTACTGTAAGATCCACTGGTAAGATCTCTTCGGAAACTTTAGTATCTGAAAATACCTAGGGTACAAAAGTTTCTGCACACATTTAAAAAAGTAAACAGCCAAGCTTATTCTTTCTCTCAATATATTCCATTCACATCTGGCATTTGCAAGGGAGTAGATTCCCCTTTAGTAAAAAGTGATAGTAGTTGGCCAGAAGCAAGATGGAAAGCACGAGCTTCTTAGTTTTCAGTTTTTTTTGCACATAGGGGAATAGTGGAGATACTCATCTATGCAAAGTATTCAGAGATAATACAACGAGTAAAAGTAGCGCAAAAGACTGCCTAACAATTCAAAAATGGCCAGATCACGGTGCGAAGTGGTTGGCCCTCGACCGCAAAGACTGGAAACGCCGCCGCTCGTTAATGAATTTAAAGCAAATTGGTGCACTACTCGCGAAATGAACTCCGTCGTCGGAGTAAAGGTAGTGGAACATTCTGGACGAACTGGACCACCACACAGAATAGCCTCAAAGTTCAGACCAGAAACTCAGTTTGGAGGTATATGCCAAAAGCAATCAAAACACAGCTGGGAAATAAAATAGACGGAAGAGTTGAAGACCCAACCAAATTGAATGGAAACACTCATCTCAAGGAGGTTGAAATATCAAACGTCTAGTAAAAGCATGATCAGTTTTCTAGAAAAAAAAAAAAAAAAAAAACCTACGAAGCCAAAACGAGCATTGCCAGACACCAAACACTAGCGACTGCGAAAATACGAAGGATACCTATGCAAGGTTGTTGCCAGACAATGTTCACCCGCATTTAGCATTAAAAAGACTACACAGCTCTTCACCCACCCGCGTTAGAGTCCAGACCTTATACCTTGCATTTTAATTTGGACCGATGAAAAAGAATAATTTATCTGGAAATTTAGAGTACTGTAGGCTACATACAACCCAGTACCTTAAGTACTGTACCGAATGTGACAAATGCAATGTGAACGGGGACCATTTTATATAACCAATGTACCAACCATGTTGAAACTAGCTTTCTTCAATTTTATTTCGTTTAGGTGTAGCAATTAGCCCAGATCAAGTAGGGTTCTTAAAACTGTTCGGAAAACGTGAATACGTTGTAGGGTTTAAAATAATTTTCGGAGGCGTAAAAATATAGTTTCCATTCTTAACCGTTTGCACTTCGTTAACATGCTAACTTGTTAGTCTCTTCTCACGACTACAAAAATCACTTCACATTTAAAACGGGACGAGTTAATGAAGCTTTAAAAGAAATCTCCTTCCGGGAGCGCTTTAGTCTGCCATCGAATTTTTTTTTCCAATTTATCGTCGAAATGGAACAGAGACCCGCTACACCGATCAACCTCTAAAACGTTGGATGACAAAGCAATGCAAATTTAGTTTCATACAAATATTAGCGAATCCGATAACTTCAGCATACAGCGAGCCTTTCTGAAGTTGATTCTTTTATACGAATTGTTCAAAATTCAGTATATTACCGAAATAGAGAAACTAATTTGACCATTGAATGTAAGATTAGCGAAAATTAGAAATTTCCTACTCATGAGACCTTTCATTACTTTCAGCTTAAGAGGTGGTAGTAATTTACTTTTTTAGTGTGGTCTTAGCCTCAAGTATTTAATGTTCGCCAGCGAGTTACTTCCAGGTTTATAGTTGCAGAATAGGCTCAAAACTTTCTTCCAAGTCTATTTTGCGAAAGAACTTGGAAACACTAGAGTATTATTAATTAAAGTTGCCACTTTTCCGCAACTGCATTGCATGATACCAATATCAAGAGTAATTAATTAAGGTTATAAAAGTCTTAAATGGCTTCACAATTTACGAAATTTTATTCGTATTTAGTACATAAACATTTTTTATACAATTTTATATATTTTATACAATTTAATAAACTATTCTGCTCCTTCATGTAAGGAAGGGATCAACATCATGTAAGGAAGGGATCAACAGTAGCCTTTTGAGAAACCAATTGGGGACGTGTCCTAGGGGGAAAAAAAAAAAGTTAAAAATTGTTAAAATTGCATTTTAAAGTTTTGAAATTCATTTGCGAAAATTTTACTTTCAAAAACCTTACGGTTGTAAACGAGGAACTTGCTCATAGTCAAAATCCTGAACTTCGCTGGATATTAAGGGGTCAGTCACGATAGCGGAATCGTTTGAATTCTGTGGAGAAAGTTAATAGCTACGTTTAAAAAGAGCTCAGAATACTAGTTAAGTTATTCATATTTACTAGCTTCGATGAAGACTAAACTATTCAAAAACTAATTTAAAGCAATCTTTTAGAACAAGATTCACTTTCGGACTTGCACCCATTTACAGCAAAATTACCTGAGAAGTTTGTCTTTCCATTGTAGGATCTTTAGTAGCGTATCTAGGAAGGGTGGGAGTAGGGGGCTGAGTAGTAGTTTCCTCTCTCATTAAGACGAAAGACGGGTTGATGAACCTGAATCTGGCATATGGACTAGAGAAAACTTTTATAGGTTACTTATAGGTTACTTTTATAGGTTACAGTTTTAAACATAGTTTATCCCCATTCCTAGTTTTTACCTGTCCCTATTCCAGAGTTTTCCGTTCCTCCTTTTGTAACAGATGAAGCATCCAAGCAAGACTCCAATCACTAGGAACACTACAATCATTACAACTATGATTTTCCCAGTATTATCTTCTTTGGTTTCTTCAACAGAAATTTCGCAGTACTTTCCTCTATAACCATCTGGACACCTGCATCAAATTTATAAAACTGAGTACATCGCAAGTGGAATTTTATTAGTAATCTGACCAGATTAATGCTTTACCTGCACACGATGTAGCCAAGAGAAGTAGACTCGCACTCTCCAGTATTACACGGACTCTCCGAACAGTCTCCCGCTACCTCACCGTCGCCAGGTTTGGGAAGCTGCAGAGGAAGAGAAGGATTTAACGCCATAGTACGTATTCAACAAGTAATTAAGCACTAACAAGCTCAGAACTCTTACCGCGACACAGTTTCCTCCTTCAAAAGAAACATCTGCACATATGCACCGATGAACACTCAGCGATTGTGGAACGCAAATTTGTTGACAATTCGAATTTTCACAAGGAGTATGTACTGAAAGATTGAAAAATTTTAGCACGAAAAGTTTTAGTACGAAAAGTTTTAGTACCATTAATATGCCAAACTATAGACTAATATATATATATATACTATTACACACACTTACGAGAAGTACTGTACATGGGTCGAATATTTACGAATGAAGCTCCATTACCACAGTAAAACTCCGAGCATTCATTCGGGTTCTTTATCGAACATTCTACCAAAGCGTGTCGTTCCGTATTTATCCACAGCAACTTTTGATTTAACAAGGCAAGTCCCTTAGATTCGTGGATCTGCAAGGAGAGGGAGACTTAAAATTTATACTCAACTAGTTAAGTGTCGGCTTTTTTTTTTTGCAAAAATACTTGCCTCTGTCGAAGAAAATTTTATTCGTTTATATCCTGAGAAATTCACGCTCTCAATCTTGTTTAGAGCGACATCAAGCCAATATACCCTTTCTTTAATTTCGTCTAATGCCAAACTTTCGCAAACCAGCATCTATATAAATTAGAAAGAAATGTACCTTTAATTTTCTTCAACCGTTCTGCTTTAATTTTAGTGCGTAGTGTTGATTAATCTAGTTACCTAGTAGTTTAGGAACTTATATTTTTAAAGTATTTTCGACAGTTTTACTTTACCTTTCGGTCAGTTAAAATTATAGGATGAGACCCATCCATATTTCTGGCCACGAGACTTCCTTTCACATCATCGTTCTCGCAAGTCATCATAACTCGCGATACGATTGAAAATTTCATCGCCGATATTTTTTTGTGATGGACAGTGAAGATATATCCAAAGTATTTACTTTCAAAATTATACACCTGTAAAACAAGATATACTGTAAATACACGCCATTTTATTTAACAATAAAGTTCAGACTGCATATTTAAGCTTTTTACCTTCACGACCGAATCTGGATATTTGCTCTCCACAGATCTTTTACTTGTATATGCATTTTCAGTAGATTTGGCAAAGTACATGTTCTTGTTAATGTAGTCCAGAGCAGTAGCTGTAATTTTACCGATGTTGGAAAATTCTTTAGTCCAGCTCCCAGACGACCCTTCTTTATAGAGGATACCATTCTCGCCTAAAATTAAAACAAGAGTAAGCGGACTTCTAAAAAGTGCAAAAAATTTTATCATTGCAAAAAGATACGTACCATCAACACCTAGCAGTTTTTTCTCGATGGATCATAAATAAGGTGGTTTATCTTCAAGTACTCTGGTACTTTTTGCGGGTTATTTGTACGTTTGAGTTCCTCATTTAAGTACACCAATTTTCCTTCCGTAATTATAGCAATAGACCACTGTTCTCCTCCTATAAAGATTGTATTAATTTAGACTTAACCATCAGATTAGTTTTTTTTTAAGGTTGATATTTTTCTTTAACTCACCAGTTGGTTTACACGTAATTCCATCCTTCATAAGATTATAATTTTCTTTACATTTACACAAAAATTTCCCCCTTCTGTTCTCGCAGAGGTGATGGCACAAGTTTTCATTTTCACATTCATCAATATCCTGAAAAAAAGTCGGAAAAGTGACATTTGTTGCTAGAAACTGGTTCTATCCAATGCCTGCCATAATACTTACATAACACGAAGTTTCATCAGAAGCGAGTTTATACCCTTCTTCGCAAGAGCAAGTTACTTTCACAGGATCATTAGTGCATATTTGTTCACATCCTCCTTTATCTTTCTTGCATTTATCTGAAATAAAATTTTATTTAGTCTACAGTCAATTAATTTGGAAACTATTCCACATAGATCCCTAGATTCTTACCGCAACTTTCGCCTTCATCCGCTCCATTTACACAGTCTACTCTGCCATTACAGACTTTGCTATGAGGTATGCAGTCTCCATTGGGACATTCGAATTCGCCAGAAGAACATGTGGCTGTAAAATTCGGAAGTAAGTAGTCTGTACCAATTTTACTCGCCAAGAGTACTTAAGTTCAAAAGATAAAACTTAAAAACTAACGTTTAGGTGTAGTCACAGGTGGTTTTGATGCCTGACAACCAACTTCATCAGATCCATCCGAGCAGTCTTCAGCACCATCACAAATCCATCTGAAATTTTAAATGGGTAGTAGTACTAGTAGAGGGGGGGGGAGGGAGTACCTGCATGTATACAGTAATGGTACCAAGCGCCTTACTTCTTGGGAATGCAGGAGTCTTCACCAAGACACTTTTCTTTATCTTCACTACAAATCTTCTGACAGTCTTTCTCATCTTGTCCATTTGAGCATTCTGAAGTTCCATTACACCTGAAGGGGGAATTAAAGTAAAATTCAACTTTTTTTTTTAAAAAAGCTCGGACTGTCAAGAATTATGCTTACCAAGCTAGAAAAGGTACACATTGAGATTCCGCGGAAGATGCATTGCAAGGGAGTAAATTTGTAGGACAAGTTTCACTCAACCAGCCCTTTGTAAAAGTTGAACCTGGAGAACATGTTAAGTTTAACCGTTCTTCCCCGCAAGAAAGTTCACCACTGCAGAGTTTAGCTTTATCGAGACACGAGCCATTTTCGCACTTGTATTCGGTCAACTTGCAAGCTGAAAGTATGCAACGAGTTAGATTTAGTATAATTAAATAGAGGCTTTTTTTAAAGAGCAGCAACAACACAATACTTACGACACTCTTTCTCGTCTTCGCCATTTGGGCAATCTTCATTATCATCACACAACCAATGATAGGGGATGCACCATCCTATAAAACAAACCAAGAAATAGTCAATTTGAAATGTTCACTAGATAACCATATTTTGAAGCAATACTTACTTACCATTATCACATCTTATTTTATCATTTGAGCAATAAGCATGGGTGCAGTTCTCATCCGATCCATCTTCACAATCAATTTTCTCGTTACATCGCCAGACGAGAGGGATGCATTCTCCCGATACACACTTCCACTCTTCGGCTAAAAATTTAAAGTTAGTTAGATATTGGTAGTTAGTTTCAGATATTGGTAGTTAAGAGCTCGTAGTTGAAGTTTAAGTACAAAATATCCAGTCAAAAATAATCTATTCACCGCTAGAGCATTCTTTTATTTTTGGACAATATGAAGGATCTTCGTCGGAGTTATCTGAACAGTCGTGCTTTCCATCGCATTTATAAATTAAATTTATACAATGACCATTTTCACATTGAAACTCTTCTTCAGTACATTTTTTAAGGGAAGTGCAGTTTTTCTCGTCAGAGGAATCACCACAATCGACACTTCCATCGCACCTATTAAAGAAATTAGGAATAGTGAAGTAGGAGTATCACTTGCATTAATACCGAAGGGCATTTAAAAAAAATGCTCACCAAAACATTGAAGAAATGCATTCACCATCTTCGCATTTATTTTGGTGACTGTCGCATTTTGTTACTGTGCAAGTAGAACGATCTGCATCTAGAACAAGGCCTTGAGCGCAGCCACAAGTCTGCGAATATACAAGTTAGTTAAGACCTTATCATTTAGTACAAGTTTTATAAGAGTAGACAAGTTCAGTTATTACCTTATCTTTCTCAGTTTTGGAGAAACAGAATTGAGTGCATTTTTCGTTACTAAAGCAAGGATCGCTCTCTTTATTCACTTTTGATCCAACGACCGTTATGCTCATAAACCATTCGTCAGTGGGAACACTTTCCAGTTCTGTAAGAAATAGCATTGTACCCAATACACATTTGTTAGGGTGTGGTTTTTTTTTTAATATACTCTAGTGGATCACTTACCAATATTTATTTTGGCGGCAGCTCCATTACCAGTTTTTGAAGCAACACTTAATAAATTAGAACGTCTTTCGGACCAAAATATGTTTTCTTCACTAACGTACACCTTCATTGGATTCTGGAGATATTGAAATACCACGGTCCGGTTTCTTCCCAAGACATCTATACTTTCTATCTCATTTTTTTCAGAATCCGTCCAATACAGTTTTTCTGGAAGTTATTAACTTATTAACTAACTTTGTCAATATAAAGTGAAGAGCTTACTAGGTTTACTAGATTCAACAGTTGCGTCATTACAAAGCGAACTTACTAGGTTCAACTGTTGTGTCAATACAAAGCGAAGACGGTTTCATTATATTATCGCGTACAACATCTACACAGTTGGTTCCATTCAGTTCACACTTTACTATAGAAGGCAAGAGGCTCCCGTCACTTATGAAAAGGTACCTTGAAAGAAATGATCATTAGTTTGTTATTCGACATTAAGTCTTCGTTAAGTTGTTAAGTTTTCAATTAAGATGCTTACCCATCCACGACATCCAATGCCAAATCAATTGGATTCGAGAGGTGTTTAACAACCGTTAGTCGGTAATGTCCTGACGATCTTGTTACTTCCACAGTACGATGTAATCCATTTACCCAGTACAAATTGTCTCTCAGCCAGTCTGAAAAAATATTATAGCTTATGCAATCTGGAACGATATATACTCAAGGTGATTAAGATTTTCTGGTTATGAACACCAGCTTACCTATTGCTACAGATATAGGCTGTTCAATTTTTTCAATCACTTTGTAAAACTTTCTCGTGGACAAGTTCACTGCTGATACAAGTTTATTCTTCGGGTCGGCAAAGTAAATAACGTCTAAAAAAAGTTAAAGTAGCAAGTTAGAGCTTTATTAAGTATAGTTCCGGGAAATCTAATCTAGAAAATATCAGATGCACAACAGTTTAACAAATGGATTTAATTCATTTAGCAATTCAAGCTTCAGGAAATTGTTCAAAAACTTTTACACGTACTTTTTAGAGGGTTGTAGTCCATATCTGAGATCAATCCAAGATCTAGTCGGGCATACTTTCGGAGAATAGGATTGCTTATACCATAATTTCTTAATGGAACTCCATAAAGTTTGGACTGTACAGCAATCATCGGTATTCTAGTTTCCTTTTCTGTAAGAGAAAAGGAATTATTTTGCTCTAAAACTAAGCTAAGCTTTTCTAAAAATCATGCCGAAATTTACATACCATGACATGCATGGCCATTATGAGCCAACTCCATCTCTTCTGGGCAAGCACAAACGTATCCGAGCTTACTAGATGGTGACAATAAGCAGAGATGTGTACACTTCATATCGTGAGGGCGATCGCAAGGATTTGAAGCCTAAGTAAAATATTAAATGGAAAATACTGTGTAAAGTTACAGTTTACTGAAACTGACGTTGGGGTGGGGTGGGGTGGGGTGTCTAAGTTCAAATTAATAACAAGTCCCGAAATAACTTACGTGTTTAAACATAGAAGGGTGGTATATTGCCAAGTTATTCACCGCCTTGTTCTCGCTTTTATATTCCGGTTCCCAATCCATGCCATCTCTTTTCCTGCAACTATGAATTTCCGTGTGAAGCCCTTCCTGCAAGTCGGTCCAGTAAATTCTGTCTTGCCAGACTGCCAAGCTGTACGCACGAGTAGCAATCTTACTGGGTAGACTCTGGCAGTTTAGGGGAAGAAAAAAAAGAAGTCAAATAATCAGAAGTTGGACTGAAGTACAATTAAGAATTCAAGAAAAATAGGGTAAACCTAAGCCAACCTTCCTTTCTTTTCCATCATAGTTGGAACTATCTATTTGAGCGAGTCTTGCATCAGCCCAATAGATTCTTAATGCAGGATGATCTATAGCCAAGCCATTTGGCCACACAATGTCTTTTTCTATTATAGTTTTCCTTTCTGATCCGTCTAATCCAGACCTTTCGATAGTGCTAGATTTCACAGCTGTCCAGTACAGGTATCTGTAATGGAAAGATTATTCAGCTCTCAAACCTATATGGAACACTAGTTTAAATAAATACTCTGTATAATCTTACTTGTTATGAAGATCTAACTGAAGCGCTCTGGGTTTACTAAGATTCTTTAAAATTGGAAGACAGTCTTCAGTTTTTAAGTTGCATGCCAAGATATGGTTCTTATTGTAGTCTACAACATACAAGTTTCTCCCAAACCAGTCTACAGCCAAATTCTCCGGATGTTCGAGACCTATAATTTAAAATTTTAAGCATGATGCTCGAAACTTAAGGCTATTTTTTTTTAGTCTGAAAACCGTTGTTATATTACCTTGATGAATAAAAATTTTTGGTTGGTCCTTCCCATGAAGAGTTTTGAAAAAGATTTTTTCACTGTTTGCTATCCAGTAAACGTAGTCATCTTTTGGATCGTAGGCAACTCCTGTCGTCTAGAATATATATAGTAGTTATGAATACTACCAAGGTTAAAATTTTCAACCAAGGTTAAAATTTTTCAATCGTGTTCATATTTACCTTCATATTCCCATCCCATACAATCCAAAAACCGCTGTTGTCCAAACTCTTTGCTTCAATACCTTTTCCAACAGAGAACAATAGTAATGCAGGTTCTGCAATGAAGTCATTCATGAACCAAGAGTTACGTACAAACTTCACCTACTTTATACTAGTTTCAAATCTTAATTTAACTAGTTGGATACGCAGAAGCAACGTTGAACAGAAGTTAACCAAGTTAAGTTTGGTTAGTAGTTTGATACGCAATAGTCTTGTCCAAACGTTGTGACCCGTAATAATCAGACGGAAACTGGCACAATGGTCAGGTTAACTAATGCGGCCTGCTCTAATCAGCATAATAGGGATTTAAAACTCTCCAAACAATCGGACGCTAAGTGCAGCGATCACTGGTTTGAATTTAAAGTAAACTTAAAAAAGGTCCCATCCGTTTATGACATGGTCTTTTATAGACCAACTTTAGATGGTTTAATTACCTTTAATCCTACATGTGGCTTTATCCAGCAACTTGTAATCTGGAGCACAAGTACACTTGAAGCTCCCATTAGTGTTTTCACAAAAGTGGTCACAGACTTGTTCATCGCTTTTGCATTCATCAATATCTGTAATTGAATTTGATCGTACCAAATTTATTAGAAAAACCATGCGCCTCGGTGGTCTAGTGGTTAATAATCTACCAACCCCGAGTTTAATTCCCGGTGACTGCAGTCTGCGCACAGTCAACCCAGTTCACCGTTCCATACAATAAAATTGGTTAGTAGATAAATGGGTAGTCTGGATAGCATGGTCAAGACACTAGGATGCTGATAGAGGTCGTGAAAGTCCGGGTGAAGACTAATTTCCGACCACAGTAGTGGGGCGTGGGTTCGGATTTCATGTTCAGGTGTAGGTCTAAAGGTGTAGCGACAAGTTTGACCATCAGCCCTAGTATTCGGGTGGAAGCAAACGGGTTAATTTAGATTATATCCAAATCAAAATACCTTGACAGGTAGTATTGTCGCTTAGAAGTTCGTAACCTTTCGTACAGGTGCATCTAGGTCCCAATGGTGTGTTTAAACAAGTTTGATGGCAGAGTTCCGTCCGAGGATTGCAATGGATACCTTCGAATTAGGTAGACGTTAATAAGGAACATTAATTTATTATGTACCATCTTACCACAATCTCAGATACTAACCACAGTCTCCACCCTCGTCACTACGATCATTACAATGAGGATAGCCATCGCAAATCCATTTATCTTTTCAAGCACCTTGTCCCATCCGTACAAAGAAAGCGCCATATTTCAGCAAACAAGTTTCATTATAGTTTCCTGTTAAAAAAAATTAGTCAAGTTCTCCTTGAAGTTCCTCTTAAGTTAAAAATTTACGCATCTAGTAGAGATTAAACTACTCACCACACCCTTCTTCATCTTCTTCCTCCTCACAGTCAAGCTTTCCATCACAGAGGAAGTTCATTGGTATGCATTTAGAGTTCTTACACGGTGTGTAACCCTTAGGACAAGCTTCCTGTTTCTGATTAAGATAAAAAAATTTATCCAATGCAAAAAAAAAAAAAAAAAAAAACCAAATCCTCAAAATTAATTAACTTTTCATAACAAAATTACCGAACAATTTCTTTCGTCAGTTCCATTTCGGCAATCCATTTTTCCGTCACACTTCCACCTCGCAGGAATACATCGACCGTTTTCGCAGCGAAATTTTTCTTCGGGACATGTCTGAAGTTAAATTACATAAAGAAAATTAAGATTAGCGCGTGTAAAGAGAAAGTTAAATATAGTTTGTACTTTAAAAGAAACTTTCAACGAGGTTGGGTTTCGAAGCGAGAAAGCCATTTTTTCTAGTACGTACTTCTCCTTCATTGCAATGTTCCTCGTCCTCTTCATTGTGACAGTGCACCGCTTCATCGCAAACCATTGCTCGATCAATGCATTCTCCACTCGAACAAAAGAAATGAGTTTCGAGATCACAGTAGTTACTATCTGTAGTAGTTACAAGTACTTTAATAAAAAACACTGTTAATAAAACTTAAGGTTCAAATTATTGAATTTTAAATTAGTTCACCTCCCAACACCCCTCGCCTACCCGAGACGATTAAGCGAATGTTTCAATTAATCAGTAAATCGACCACGCAATCCATTTGTATATAATGTACGCATATTTCTCTAAGTCACGAGTTAAAAATTAGTCAAATTAGTAATTTCAACCAGACAAATTTAGAATCAATCTTTCATTCAAGGGTTCTTAAAATCTACCGTAGCAGTAAACCGCTGGAGGACTTTATATTTAGGTAGTGATAAATACATGTAAACTTACAAAATTAAGCATTACCACTTTTAAAGTCCAGTAAAGCAAGTTTTTAAAAAAAAAGGCCAGATTTACGTTGTCTGGTATCAATTTTTACCCTCAGGGTGCTCTTCTCATTCACAAGCTTTACGAGAGATCTAATGACAACGTTTAGACTCAAACGCTACGAGAAATTCGAACACTAATTTTTTTTTTTTTTAACTACTAGAGTTAAGATCTAACGGTTTCATGGTAGTCTCGTCTTAGCATCCAATTGCTCCTGCTTTGCCATTAGGAAGTTACCTCGGATATGCAAGTAGAGTTTTTATTCTTAATATGGAAGTGTTACTAATGTGTTACATCTTTGAAGACCAAGCGGTCACCATAATCCAAAGTTTCAAAGCTTACCACACTTTTCATTAGATTCATCAGAGCCATCTTCACAGTTTACAACGCCGTCACATTTTCTCACTTCATCAATGCATTGTCCGTTATCACAACGCCAGTAGTACCTGAAGTATAAATTTTAACAATTTCCTTCAAGGATTAAGTAACGTCGAAAATTATCAAAATTAAATTTTACAAGATACATCTTAAAGTTTAAAGAAATGTTTATGCCAAGGATAGAACGAAATAGATCCTAGTTTTCATTAGGTAGATAGTGTTAAAACTATTGTTAGTCTTAAGAATCTTAAAACTGGAGACTTACTTTTTACAGCTTCCATTGGCATAGGTATAAGAGTCGGATCCTGAAAATATAGTTTAGACGTTAGTTATACTCTTAAACGAGTCGCATTCAGATTAAGTTTGTTCACTGCAATCAAGTTAGTGTGTTTGATCTCTTAATAAAACTACTTAAAATGAACGTTAACCAATTTTTTTTTACCCCAGAGCATGTATTACCAACCTTTAAGATGACCTAGATCAAATTTTAAATACCATTAAAGAATTTGGGCGTAAAAAAAAAAAAAAAGCCATGGTCACCAAGTGTTTGTTTAATTAAACTAATCGCTTTCAATAAAGCAAAACGATGAATTTTCTTACGTTAACGCTAATTCTAAGTTTACTTAGATTGCAAATTACAAACTCAACCGATGGAGTTTGATAAGAATTACTTTAATAAACCTAATGTTATTTTTAAAAACCAAAATAGAAACTACCAAACTCTCCTTATAAAACTTCTACGCACAAAACCTTCAAAAGCACTGCAAATACTGTAAATTATAAGAAAACCTTTAAAATATTTCGCACGAAAAAAAGTTTAAAAATATATATTAATAATAAAAACCCTTACCTGACGTGGAGGAAAAACCGTCCACTGAATAAACAATAAAACCAGAAAATACTAAAAATAAAACCAAAAGTATAACACTCCGTTTCCGCATGATGCCAAAAGTATTACTGTGTAAACAAATCAGAGTTCACAAAAGTCCACCAAGTACAAAGACTAGTTATGTTGATATGCTTCCGTTAGATGAAGAAGAGGAACTAACTTCAGTGTCTCCTGTGAACTCTGTTGTTAACTTTTATTTTCGTCTTCTTCTTCTACTTCATGTGTTCTTTGAGCTTATTCATTAATCTTGATTAATTCGTAATGTTTATGAAAGCATTAAAGAAAAACTTTTTTCTGAATGCCAATGTATAGAAAAACAATATATATATTATATATATATATTATATATATATATATATATATATATATATATATATATATATATATATATATATATATATATACATATATGATTTTACATAATGCAAATACATCCATTATGAATGGATCATGAAAAAATCTTGCGTATCCATGCATGATATTTTGTATACTGGTCCCCACTGTTACACCAAAGATTTGAATAAAATTTTACCATCATTTCGAGTTTAAGAAAAATACGGCCGAAAATCAAGTGTTCAAACAGATGCCACTCTGTACGTGCTCATTTTTACCTTGTCGTAGCGCAGTGGTCACCCCCTCATCCTCTACTCAAGGGGCTCATCACCACCGGGTGAGTTGTTTTTTTGTTTTTATAATCCAATGTGCTGTCATATTCATAATCATTTCCTTGCTTTTGTCGTTATAGTGCCGACATTCCCCGTTTTATAGGTCTAGGTGCATGAGTCATCAGGAGCAAGATGAACTTCAAGTTTGTGTTTCCTCCCCAAGGCAACACGAATGTACCCGTTCTAGTCACGAGTATATTCATATCACTTTAGGCTTGCTCTACCCAAACTGGACCAAGAACTCAGATTGTCTGCAATGTCAATCAAACCCTTCCTTTTTGTTTTGAAGTTATAGATAAATATCATAAGACTTTACAAAAGGTTTTTTAAACCATTTACATTGAAAACTTACTAAATTCAACTCCACCCAACGTAACCTAACCGGGCGTTATTGTTGGGTTACGGTTAATACTAATAGTGTTACCAAGTATTTATTTTATTTTTTAGCTTACTAGACTCAAAGATACTCAATATTCTACCGGAGGAACCCTGTAATTGGCAAAATGTTCAGTTAAGTGCATAACCTAACCCGGGCTATATATATATATATATATATATATACACACAGGGCGTCCCAAAAAAATGTATACACACTTTAACAGCTGATAGCTCAATTGATGTTTCTTTCTTTCCAAGTTAAACCCATTAGAATTAATAATGGCAGTCAGACTAAGCTTTGAACAAAGGAAATTAATTCTAAAATGCTACTGGAAGTGTGAAAACGCAGTTGAAGTGCAAAGACAGTTTAGGAGGGAGTTTCAAACAGATCCACCAACGCGACTTACCATCACTCGAATTAGAGATAAGTTTGAAGCCGATGGAACTGTTCAGAATGTCCACAAGAAGCGTTCCGGAAGACCACGGACATCGACAAGCCCCACAAAGCAAGAAAGAGTACTGGAAACGTATCACCAAAGTCCAAGAAATCTGTGCGGCAAGCGAGTCGTGAGGTAGGAATTTCAGAATCGTCTGTCCAACGCATTTTGAAGCGCTGTCAATGGAAAAGTTACATTCCAAGATTAGTCCATGCTATTAATGAAGATGATCCGGACCGAAGAGTGGAGTATTGCGAGTGGTACTTGGCACGATGTGGATGTGGATTGGACGAAGGGGTTTCGTAGAATACCCTCCGCGTTCACCAGACCTCACACCACTAGACTTTTTTTATGGGGATACTTAAAAGACAAAGTCTACGCTATAAAACCTGCAACAGTCGCTGAATTGAGAGCAGCCATTGAACGAGAATGCACACAAATACCAAACGAAATGTTTCGTGATGTTTGCGATTCCATTGCTTCGCGTTATCAGCAGTGCCTGGACCAGAACGGACGTCAGTTTGAAAACAGGCGTTGACAAAACAATTAAATAATGTCTGTAGATTCTATTACATTTTGAAAATGAAATGTATTTTAATAAACACTGCTTTATAAGTATTTAAAGTGTGTATACATTTTTTTGGGACGCCCTGTATATATGTATGGATGAGTGTACCCCCAAGGACCACCTGAGCCGTGAACTATTCTTTTACAAATTCTTCTTTCATTACCGTGTAATGAAGATCCGAGAACAGTAATGTATAACTCTCTCCTTCATCAGCTGACGTTTCAGGCGTTAAAATACTTCAGCAGAAAAGTTACACTTTACTTATAAGAGTATAAATGTAATGGAAATTATGCATTTAAATATAATACCCATGAAATTCAGACTCTATACTTATAGAAAATTTATAATTTATAATTTATAATCCAAAAAGTCTGTACCCTCATGGAAATTATATTATTTAATAATTAATTACATTGGACTTTACAAACTGCCTCTTTATATGCGTTAACGCTCTAACGGATTATATATAATATAATATATATATATATATATATAGACAAACACAGACAAAGGAAGCATAATTTGAGTTCAAGGTTTCACGGTCATGAAGTCCCTTTGGTTCGGCAGCGAACTCACAGACGAAATATAAGCCCAAAATGACGTAATGATTAAAAGGAAAATCCTGATATTGGTAAAAAGAATGTCTCTTATCATTTCAAGGTTAAAGCTAAAAGCAAATAATTAACAAAATTTGAAGCAAAAGGCATTGGGAACTTGATATATATATATATATATATATATATATATATATATATATATATTGGTGATGTAGTGGTTAGCGTCGCTGACTACGAATCCATCGACCCCGGGATCGAGACCCGGTGACAGCAGCCGGCTCGCATCAAAACCCAGCTGTTCATCCTTCCACACAATAAAAGAAACTGGTAGACAAATGGGTACCCTGGGTGGTCTAGTGGTTAAAACGCTGGGCTGCTGATGGGGCGTGGTTCGGATTCCACGTTAAACTGTAGATCTAAAGTGGAGTGAAAAGATTGACCTTCGTCAGAATGAACAATTCGGGCGGAAGCAAACCAAAGGTTATCAAAGGTTATACAGTATATACAAGCGAATCTATGAGTGAGTCACTCGCTTCTTCACCAGACTTCTTCAACGAGGCATCTTTTGTATAGGAGGGGGCCATTATACCTGATCACATTCAAAAGGATTTTTATTCCTAGATTTAGTTCATGACAGACGCGTTGTCACTTTTACTTTTCAAACACGAGAAAAGGAAATTTTCCGGACAGAAAGATCTATTTTTAAGTCTTTTTCCCAAAACTTTGACTGCATTTCAGTCAACATCACTAAATCTTACAATATTCTGTTAACATACAATAACTTTGCACTACCCTGTCGTGTGTATAATTTCTGAGTGAATGTTTGAGTGAATTATTGTGTGCACACACACACACACACACACACACACACACTCTCTCTTTATATATATATATATATAATACAGTATATGGAATATTTCACAATTTATTAAATGTGATACAACCTGTAAGGGAAAATGAAAAACGACTCCGAGCGCTTTCGTCTCTTACCTCTGCCTTGAGAAGGTCTTGAAGAAACTAAATCGCTCGGAATCGTTTTTCATTTCCTTTTGCGGGTTATATTATATATATATATATATATATATATATATATATATATATATAGTATTTGTGATTACTTTCCTTCTGTAATAAATGAACAGATTTCCATTAATTTTGCCTAAAAAGCTTCCATGCTTCCAACGTCATATTCAGATTAGAATCCTTTAAATATATTAATGTCATATCAGATATCTAAACTGTAGAGAAAATGTTTTTGAAAAATACTGTAAATCTTTACAATATGTTTTGGTACCTTTTCTGAATAAATTTCCTTGAATTTTGAATTTTGCACTTTTTTAAAATTCAGTGATCGGCCTGCGAGATATATATATATATATATATATATATATATATATATATATATATATATATATATATATATATATATATATATATATATATATATACAGTACAGGGTGGGCGGAAAGTAGCTCCCTATTTTGGATTGGTAAAAAAATACGTATATTATCCATTTATTTCAGAAGAAATAATATGAAAAGGTAGGCATACATGGTAGGTTTTCTCTAAAATTCAATGTGGGCTCCAACTCTTTCCACCAGCTTCTGGAGCCGCCCAGGAATGGCGTCCACTGACTTTAGCAGGAACTCCGGCGGGATGGAGGACATGACTTCCCGAATTCGGTCCTCCAGTTCTTCCAATGTCCTCGGTTTGGTGCAGTAGACTTCTTCCTTTACCCACCCCCAAAGAAAGAAGTCGCACGGTGTCAAGTCGGGGCTCCTGGCTGGCCATTGATGTGGACCACGACGACCCATCCAACGCCCAGGGAAGTGGGCATCCAGCCACTCACGGACAACAAGAGCGAAGTGCGGAGGGGCGCCATCTTGCATAAATATCAGATCGTCGATGTTCTCCCATGTGCTGACAACCGGCCAGACCTCGTTTCGCAACATAGCAAGGTACCGCTCAGCATTCATGGTGTTGCGCAGAAGGAACGGGCCCACAACCTGATCTGAGGTCATACCACACCACACCGTTACACTGAACCGATTCTGCCGTTTTTCAGCGGTAACCATGGGATCCTCTCCTGCCCAGTAGTGGCAATTGTGGCGGTTGACAAAGCCTCCGACGTGGAACACCGCCTCGTCGCTCCAGAGGATGTTGCGGAAGAGATGGGGCCAGTCTTCATGCCAAGCCAGCATGATTTCCCCGAACTCCATGCGAATGTCGCAGTCCTCGTCCGAGAGAGATTGGCAGTAATGCGGCTTCCACGCACGCCAGTTCAGCTCCTTCTTCAGCACAGTTCGCACTGGGTAGCGGGAGAGTCCACTTTCCCGAGCTGCCTGGCGAGTTGACTTTCGTGGACTCCGTGCGAACATTTCCTGAACTGCCTGCACCGTCTCCTGGGCCCTGGATGTCGAAGGGCGACCACATCTTCGAACATCTGCCACAGACCCCGTGGTCATGAGCTTCGAGTGGCAGTTCTTGATTGTTTTCGGGTCCACTTGGGCACGTGGTCCGTGAATGGCCCGCCACCATCTTTGAACTCGAACGACAGATTGCCAAACTTCGTACCGTGCCGCCAACTGGGCACGCTCCTGCAGTGTTAAACGCTCAGCCATGTTACCCTTCAATCTGAAATGAAAAAAAAAATGAACGTTACAATTGTACCACTTTAGAGAACACAAAGAGAACACTTTAGAGAAAAAAAGATTACCGTTACAATTATACCACTTTAGAGAACACACCATAACAATATAACAATACAATCACAATTTATACATAATTTATATAGGGCGTTTCAAAAAGAGTTTACAACTTTAATGTCCTGCCATTTCTTTGTTTTTTAATTTATACCCTTTTCTTTTTCAGGTTTTGGTGGTGGTATTCTGATATTTGTTCTCTGGAATTTCTAGCTCCCTAGCTCGACTATGCCATTGACAGTGGAGCAGAAGACAAAAGTGGTGTCTCTGTGGTATGAGACGAAATCATATGTAGAGACCCGCCGGAGGTTCTGCCAGGAATTCAATCTCAGAACACGTGTTGAACCAACAAATTGTGACATTCAACGTGTTGTGAAACATTTTGAGGACAAGGGTACAGTGCACAACCAGAGCAAGGGCAACAGTGGCAGGCCAGCATCAGTAACCAAGAGCCAAGCCAACGTCGACGTCGTGCGGGATTCTGTGGTGGACAGTCCCAAGAAGTCCCACCGCCGTCGCTCCCAGGAGCTGGGCATCAAACCAACATCAGTCTGGCGTATCCTCACTAAGGAACTGAAGCTTTTCCCGTACATCATCTCTATTAGGCATAAACTGACTCAAGATGACATGAGAAAGAGAGTTCACATGTGCAATTGGCTCAGTGACAGGATGGAGCGCTACTCAAACTGGATCAACCTGATCTGGTTCAGTGATGAAGACCATTTCCATTTGAGCGGTGCCATCAACAACCACAATAACATTTTCTGGGGCGCAAAACCACCTGAGGAGATCACTGAGAGGTGCCTGAAAGGGCCTAAGGTCACATGCTTCTGCGCCTTCAATGTCAGATGGGGAATGCTAGGGCCTTACTGGTTTCAGGATGACCTGGTTTATGCAGGATGGTGCCACCCGGCATACAGCTGGTGACACTATCACTATCCTGCGGCAGCTCTTCAGAACCCGCCTCATTTCCCTGGGTACCGCTCATGACTGTGCACCCCATAGCCCAGACTTGAACCCTCTGGACTACTGGTTCTGGGGGGCTGCCAAGGACTCTGTCTACGCCAACCGCCCTGCCACACTGGACGATCTGAAGCAGAAGGTATCAGACTACCTCCAGGAAATGCCCCCTGAGACCTGGAGGAAAGTTGGACAGAACTTAGGAGTCGGGATCAAAGCCTGTCTGGACCACGGTGGGGCACACATCGAGAACGTCAATTACAAGGATTTTGCTTAACTCCATTATGCTTAATTTTGCTTAAACTTACTGCCAAAAAATATCACTTCATAAGCTTTCAAAATGTTTTGTTCACGTTCATGAGGTTTCTGGTTCTTTGTAAATATCTATATATATATTGTTAACTTATTTAACTCTGCAAATAAGCTTGCTCGTTCGATTAAACATATATATATATTATATATATATACTCACGAAGACTAAAAATAATGAAATTTTTTATCATTTTATGACATTTATATAATTACATATTGAAAGAGGGAACTAATTTCCACAATTCATAGCAAACACATCGAGATTCTTATATTTTGCGTGTTTCCTGGCGTCCATTCTGGTAATACAAAGACGCGGGTTATTTCGAGACTATTCTTTCCCAGTGTATACAATTTATTTCACTGATTATTATTTGGAAGATAAATATTACGTATTTTCGAGGCATTTCCCCCGTGTTTTTGGGTTGTTGAGAGGCGTTTATTCGTATAAAAAAATATCTCGTATCTTGTATAAATTTCTGTTGAAGAAAGGATTGAAGATTTTAGAGTTCAGAATATGGTAAAAAATTTCGTTTTTATTGAACATTATATATATATATAAAAGTTATTTTGTAATGTTTGAATTGTAGTATACCACTACGAGAACTGAATACTGCAGGGGCCTTATATTCGCATTTTGTCGATCTGACATTCTGTCGACATTTTTATTACCGTTTTAACCCAGTTTAACTGGTCCTAGCTTAACCTAAGCTATGCTAATTTAACTTACTCTAACGACCCATAGGACACTTATCGATAGGTTTGACTGCGTGTCTTGTCAAAGAAATATCGGTGAACTATACTAGAATTGTATATAGCAGAAAGCATATGTGAGTGGTTCACATCTTTTGGGTCTCGGTACCACTTTTTGTCACCATGCAGAAAAGTACCATAAATGAGTAAGGAAGGTGGTACCACCAAACTAAAACCATAAGTAGGGGACTACAATAAAACCCCGCGCTTTCGCCGCGTTCGCGAACCATCCGACGCAAGTAATACCCCCAAAAAAAAACCAAAACAAACGGGCTGAGAGATGCGTAAAACCATGTCAAGTCACGAGGCTGAAGCTGGGTTAAAATTTAAACATTCTGGCTGCCTCAGAAATTGTGTGGAAAGAGTAAAGACATACAAAGGCGCCTAGAGACGTGTTTTGCGCAAAGTAATCCTTAAAATTGAATGGATTGAAGTTGTCTTTTCTTTTCACTAATATAACTATTGTTTTAACGACGTTAATAGTATAAATTTTAATCTTTTCGGCTCCTATCCTATTTTGCCCTTAAGATCTAAACAATGACTTTCCAGATTCGTGCTATCGCGAGGTCTCCAGGAAAGTATCCTCGCGAAAGTGCGGTGGTTTACTGTACTAATATCCTCTTTAAAAAAAAAAATGATCATGAAGGTAGTTATCCATTAGCAACCTGGATATTTATAAGCCTAGCATACCACCTAAAAGAACACGCATCGTCGGTGCTATAAGAGTATACCACAACTTGAGAATCACTCTGTGATATCGAGAAAGATTTACAACGCGTCTCACAAACGGGAGATAATAATAAACTCTTTGGTTCAGTCTTAATAAATATAAATTCAAATAAATGCTTTAAAAGATTTTATGTAATTAGAGACGAATTTACTCTACGAGTAGAAATGAAACGAAAATAGTTTTTTCTGCAGTTTACCAAAATGGAATCATTCGTAATTCTTTCAGTTTATTTGCTCGCTAGTATTTACAATGCTTTTCCTTTGAATTTAGGGTGTGGTGCTTCCTTTTTCTGATCTTAGAGGTGGCAGTGGAATAGAGGAAGGAAATTACAAATTACACCTCAACCTCAACCGGTATACTTTAGCATTTCTTCAAAGCAGCCTTGCCGAGACTGCTGTTGTGATTCTCTCTCTCTCTCTCTCTCTCTCTCGACCTTGCTCCCGAGAGAATTTTAGGGTCTGCCTCACAGACGTCTGTGGTTTACCTTTTCTCGATCTGTGACACGATCGACCTTATCGATGACTTTCGGGGTTTTAGGACGTTAAATGGATCAACGTCAGATCTAATATGAGATGATAAAAAAAAAAAAAAAACTGATAAAAAATTACCACACTCATTATGTTGAAAAAAAATCCAATAAATGTTGTTAATACCAATTTGATATGAATATTGACTATTTCATTTCACACACACACACACACACACACACACACAAAACAAATGTATGTAAATCTTCGCACAAGCGAGGTACAGACTTTTTTTCAAATCCATTTATCTAAAAAGCTAACTAACCAAACGTATTTAACTTAACCTAACTCAGTGCCATCGAACCGAGAAAGGCGTGATAAATGTTTCGGACGCAGTTAAGGGCTCGAAGGTTGTTTTCTGTTAAATCATTAAAGAGTGAGGTACTCGCTAGCCTAAACAAACCTTAACTAACCTAACCTACCTTAACTAACCTAACCTGCCTTAACTCAACTTAATCAGGTGTAAAATATCTTTTATTCTGACGATAAAAATATTTCTCAATTTTCTATACAATTATTTTAATGTTACGAGGTACCACAAGTATTACCCTCCAACAAAATTACCTCACTAAATATTTGAATTATCACACGCTCAACCTCAATTATGCCCAGTTGTCTCCGCACACACACACACACACACCACACACACACATATATATATATATATATATATATATATATAATCTTTGAAAGCAATGTCAATTCCACTTCGCTTTTTCGTTGCTAATTAAAAAGGCTCTTGAGTGTCTTTTTAAATAGATGCTGCTTCACAG
This sequence comes from Bathynomus jamesi, assembly GCA_023014485.1. NCBI lineage: Eukaryota > Metazoa > Arthropoda > Malacostraca > Isopoda > Cirolanidae > Bathynomus > Bathynomus jamesi. Next base: position 49,780 of record JAJOZX010010334.1, on the reverse strand, counting down.
GGAAAAGAAAATAAAATACATAAGAGGGCGTCAAATGGAGGATCACTATGTGTATATATATATATATATATATATATATATATATCTCGCGAGAGAGAGAGAGAGTAGATAGTGTCCGCTCGCTCCATGTATTCATTTGTTTACAAATGCTAATAGATAAACAAAATAAATTAAATTAACTATTAAACTAATGGACTTTTTAATATATATATATATATATATATATATATATATATATATATATATATATATATATATATATATATATATATATGTGTGTGTGTGTGTGTGTGTGTGTTAAAATGAGCAAACGTTGGAATGATCACGAACGGCAAGTCCTAAAGTTTAGATAATAATTCTCCGGAGTTGAGTTCCTTTCGTTGGAGGACTTTTATATTTGAGAAGTGGGCTTTGATGAAACGGCGAAAATTAAACGAAATGTAAATACAGAAGGTACGCTACACGAAGGGAAGATAATTAGTAGAACGATAGGTATACAAGTGAGAGAGAGAGAGAGAGAGAGAGAGAGATGCAGTTAATCGATGGAGTAATGTAGACAAATTTTCTGACGACAGAAACATTAGACTCCATTATCAAGGAAACTGTTTGGAAAATATTGAAATTTTTAATATATACTGTATATATATATATATATATATATATATATATATATATATATATATATATATATATATAATATCGATACCATAGTGGACGTGTTTTTGTTAGGTTGCGACTCTTCATTAAATAGAGAAGGTTTTCAAGCGTGACCACGGGAAATTTCTATATAATTTTGTTCATGAACTTACAGTGACTCTGCATATATACTTATCGTGACATTGTGAATAATTGTGTCGTGATACTTAACGTGAAAAGATGTATGTGCATCTAACTGGTGGTATCCGCATAGGCGTACGAGGCGGGGGGGTCTGGGAGGCGGCAGCCCCCTCCCTCCCCAGGATTCGCAGAAACTAAATCTATTCGGGCAATAACATCTGTGATTCAGGCAAAGTGACTTGGCGACTTTATTCGCCTTCATGATTCTTTTTGGCGTTCTTTGCTACCTCTCAGTATTTCATATGTTCATATGTTCATACTTTAGATGAATAATGGCAAAAGGTTTGAACCTGTAAATCATGTTAACACGTTAAACAGATTTATATATATATATATATAATATATATTATAATGTTATAATGTTTCAGACCAACAAAGACCCTAGGATCCACTCATGGCTGGTCTACCGAACTGTGTTCGTAATTGTGTATTGTGTATGTCCTCCGTGGTGGCGGAGGGGACCTACAATTTTATGTGGGTTCCGAACCACAAGAACATAAGAAATTTATGTAAAAACTGCCTGTACATTGGCAACGACCAATTTTTACCAAACTAAATAATTATTAATTTAAAACTAATTAATTATCGATTTAAAACTAAAGATAGAATCTCTGGATCCAGAGGATCAAGTCATAATAGACTACTATCCACAAATATGTTACACTCTATATCTATTTATAACCGACATGCAAATAGTACAGGGTGGTGCAAAAGTCTGGACCCATAGGCGGTTTATATGGAAAAAAAGTGTGGCCTGCAGGAAGTTTATTATGAAATTAAATTTAATTAACCATACACCAGTGACTAAATTATGTTAAATTTAACGTTCTAGTTCAGAATTTACAATAAGTGTTCGAATTGATGTCCATCTTCTTCCAAACACTCCTTCTTTTGCGTACAAAAGCACAAGCTCTATTCTTTCTGCTATTGTTAACTTCTCTGCCATAGGGTAACAATCTGAAAAATATTTAGTAAAATTATAAACAAAAATTAAATTATAAAAACTATTATAAAAATCGAAAGATATTTTTTATATAGTAAATTGCCTATGGGTCCAGACTTTTGCACCACCCTGTATATCAGATCCAAAGAATCCAGTCAATTTCATTACGATATCCATCAATACTCGTACCCTGCCAACCAAAAATAAGTCATGGTCCATATCGATTGCGGACCAAGTCAAAATTTACACCCATATACATTACAATATATATACTTAGGAGGAAAAGTGTAAGTGTGGCTGTAAAGACTGTACAGTAATGTAGAAATGTGTGTGCACCCATTTTGGGTCTCCCATTTCAAGGTGTTTGTGGGGCAAGTGAAGATCATGAGTTTTTCAATACCTCACAGTACTATGGGGGGCACCGCTCGGCAGAGGAATCTCTTTAAATGGGGTGTGTAAGGACAGAGTATCCCCTAACCCAAGATGCTGCCTCCCTATATCCCACAACACTTGTGTTGAGCTGTGGGATCTATCACCACAAAGCCTTAATTTTACTACCTTAAACTATACCCAATCTAGCAACATATGCGTCTAATCGATTTTTAAACATGTTTATAGACGTGCCACTAATTACTTCTCCCGGCAAACTATTCCAGCTATTTATTATTCTATGCGTAAAAAAGTTTTTCGCAACTGCTGTCTCGAACCTTCTACTTGTCAACTTACACCCGTTATTTCTAGTCCTATTATATTGAGATATTTCGAAAAAGCTATCTCTATCTACGTTATCGAACCCATTCATAATTTTGAAAACCTGGATTAGATCACCCCTTAGCCTCCTGGTCTCGAGTGTAGTCAATTTTAACTCCTTAAGCCTATCCTCGTACGACTTTGACCTAAGCGACGGAATCATCTTAGTTGCTCGTCTTTGAACTCTTTCGATTTTGTCTATATCTTTGCGCATATGCGGATTCCAAAATTGGACCGCGTACTCCAAATGGGGTCTAACAAATGATTTATAAAGAGGAACTATAATATTGCGCGATTTGTACTCAAAATTTCGAGCTATAAAACCTAACACTTTGTTCGCCTTATTGACCGCTGCTGTACTTTGTTTCGCTACTTTTAAATCACCAGTGACTATAACTCCTAAATCTTTTTCCTGCTCTACGCTTGTTAAATCTTTCCTTGGCATACTATACGCAAAATTACCGTTACGCGAACCTATATGCAAAATTTTGCACTTATCAACGTTAAATCTCATTTGCCATGTGACTGACCAATCAACGATTTTATTCAGATCTTCCTGGATTTTACCTCTATCTTCGTCGTTAATCGCCCTACCACCCAGCTTCGTGTCATCCGCAAACTTTGAAACTGTACTGACTAGGCCGACATCTAAATCGTTAATATATATAAGAAAAAGCAAGGGGCCCAATACAGAACCCTGAGGAGCGCCACTCGCTACATTAGCCCAACACAACTCCGCTCCATCAACGACCACCCTCTGTTTCCTACCTCGCAACCACTCTTCTAGCCAATTTATTACTACACCCCTGATTCCATGAGACTTAGTTTTTTCAATGAGTCTTTTGTGCGGCACGGTGTCAAACGCGTTTTGAAAATCTAAATACACTACATCAACCGCCCAATGTCTATCGTAAACGTCAACCACGCTTTGGAAAAATTCTAAAAGATTAGTTAAGCAAGATTTGTTTCGCCTAAAACCGTGCTGCGTATTTCTAACTAGTTTATGCAATTCTAAGTGTTCGACTATACGGTCCCTAATTATTGATTCCAGTAGCTTACCTACAACAGACGTTAAACTGATTGGCCTATAATTTCCCGCCGCACCTTTATCGCCTTTCTTAAAGATAGGTGTTACGTTTGCTAACTTGAAATTATCTGGTACGCACCCCTCAGAAATAAACGCATTAAAAATCTTTGTTAGCGGCACAACAATGCTATCTTTTAATTCTTTTAGTTGTATGGGATATATGGAATCCGGCCCCGGTGATTTACGCGTTTTCATTTTATCAATATAGCGCATTACCTCCCCTTCACTAACCACGCTATTATCCAAAATATTACCATTATCAAAAGGTATTATGTCTGTGACCGTAGGGATATTCGTTACATCATAGGAGAAATTCATATTTTTCTATTTCTACAAACCATAATTCATATTTTTCTCTTTCTACAGGCCATAATGGCTGTGAGCAAGGAAGAACGAATCCAGATAATTCTACTCATAGGAAATCGGAGTCAAAGAGAGGCCGCTGCTGAATTTAACAGACTGCATCCAGACCGCGAACCAATAACACAGAGTTGTGTGTCTGGATGCAGTCTGTTAAATTCAGCAGCGGCCTCTCTTTGACTCCAATTTCCTATGAGTAGAATTATCTGGATTCGTTCTTCCTTGCTCACAGACATTATGGCCTGTAGAAAGAGAAAATATGAATTTCTCCTATGATGCCGGACTTACAGGACACCCTGTATATACACCTTACCTTACAAAGGTTTCGCGCGATGATTTCTCATTTCGCGAAGGTCAAGCTTGTCGCCCCTCCTCTCGAGTTGGCCTGGTGAAGTACTGAGTTGGATTCTTGCGCTCTCCACCTCATATAGCCAGGTACGCCCGGCTCATCGGGGATTGTCCTGAGCCAGGCGTCTAGTCTTCTTTTGAAGATGTCCACTGCAACTCCCTTCGTGTTTTTTAGGTCTTTGGGCAACTGATTAAACAGTTTTGGTCCTCTCACTACAAAACTATTTTCTTTCAGGATTAAGGATGTTCCCTGTCTCTCCTTCAATTTGGGAATACGACACAGTCTACCGTTTCTACTTTCCACCGTTGTTTGGGGAGTTATAGGGTTCAGAGTAAGATTAGGGACTAGTTTCTCCATTATTTTCCAAGTGTAAATAATGGTGTATCTCTCTCTTCTCCTTTCCAGTGAATATAGGTCTAGTTCGCGTAACCTTTCCCAGTAATTTAGTTCTTTGCACCCATTGATCTTGGCTGTGAAGCTTCTCTGGATCCCTTCCAGCTGACTAATGTCTTCTTTTTTATATGGGGATGTTAGGACCGAGCAGTATTCCAATTTGGGTATGATCAGGGTTTTCAGTAGAGGAATCATTACATTCCTATCCCTTCGTTTAAAGATTCTCAATATCTGCCCCGTTATTCTCTTTGCTCTGTTTACTGCTATCTTATTTTGTATTTCAAATTTCGCATCATCTGTCATTACAACCCCTAAATCTTTTGCTCTGGAATTTCTCTGAATTTCTAGTCCATTTGGGGTATAATATTCCATGGATTTTAGGTCTTCTCTTTTTCCGTACCATAATAGCTGAAATTTCTCGGTGTTAAACTTCATATTGTTGTCTTCCGTCCACTTGTAGATTCTGTTTATGTCGGTTTGTAGAGATCCTATGTCTTCTGGGTTTCTTATTTTTCTACTGATCTTTGTGTCATCCGCAAAGGATGTTACTGTGTTGTCTCTGGTAACGTCCTCATCTATGTCAGTTAGCATGATTATGAAGAGTAGTGGAGCTAATACTGTTCCTTGTGGTACTGAGCTGAGGACCTCTGATTCTGATGAAGATACTCCTTGTACTGTAACGACTTGCCGCCGCTCACTAAGGAAATTATATATCCATTTCCCTAATGGGTGCACACATTTCTACATTCCTGTACAGTCTTTACAGCCACAACTACACTTTTCCTCGTAAGTGTATATATTGTAATGTATATGGTTGTAAATTTTGACTTGGTCCGCAATCGATATGGACCGTGACTTGATGGATACCGTAATGAAATTGACTGGATTCTTTGAATCTGATATATTTGCATGTCCGTTATAAATAGATATAGAGTGTAACATATTTGTGGACAGTAGTTTATTATGACTTGATCCTCTGGATCGAGAGATTCTATCCTTAGTTTTAAATCGATAATTAATTATTTTTAAATTGATAATTATTTAGTTTCGTAAAAATTGGTCGTTGCCAATTTACCGGCAGTTTTACATGAATTTCCTATGTTCTTGTGGTTCGGAACCCACGTAAAATTGTAGGTCCCCTCCGCCACCACGGAGGACATACACAATACACGATTACGAACACAGTTAGGTAGACCAGCCATGAGTGGATCCTAGGGTCTTTGTTGGTCTGAAACATTATAACATTATAACATTATATATTATGATTCCGTGGTCACACTTGTCGAACGCTTTAGCAAAGTCTGTGTATATTACATCATAGTTTTCATTACTTTCAAGTGAATCAATAATGTTGTAGTGTTCCATTAGTTGTGATAGGCATGATCTGCCTGACCGAAACCCGTGTTGGTTATCATTGAATTTTTTCTGAGTTTTCAAAAAGTCATAGATTTTCTGTCTAACTATTCTTTCAAATATTTTAGTGAGATGGGATGTAAGTGATACTGGCCTATAGTTTTTGGCCTCGGATCGATCTCCTCCTTTATACATTGGGACTATGATCGCGCTCTTCAGGATGCCCAGTATTTCTCCCGTGTCTAGTGATCGTCTCCATATCCAATATAGGGGCTCAGCGATTGCATTCTTGCAGTTTTTGATCAGTGTGGCATTCCATTTATCCGGTCTTGCCGCTGAGTGTGTTTTTAGTTTCCCTATGGCTTGTGTAATATCATCCGTTGTAAAGTCGAAATCCGTTATACTTTCCCCTTGTGGTTCTTCTTCAAAGAATGCGTTTCTATCGCATATCAATTTGTCAGTTTTTGGGATACTGAAAGATGATTCGTACTGAGCTCTTAATATTTCAGATACTTCTGTTAGATCATTAGATAAAGTACTGTTCTCATTTTTTAAAGGTCCGATAGTCGCATGGTTTTTCCACTTTCTTTTTCCGAAATTATAGAAGTACTTTGATTTAGCCTTTATTGCTTCTATAGCTTTATTGCTTTATTGCTTCTATGCTTCTCGATTAGTTCCTATATGACGACATCGATACTTTGCAGTTTATCATTTAATATTTTTCTGACGTTGTTTTCTTTACAATTACTTAATTTTGCAGTCACTTTTTTTCTCTTTCAAAACAATGCCCTCTTTTGTCTTTCGAACCTGCTTCTCTTTCCTCTTTGTTGTATCTTTGGGACATGTTTTTCCACAATTTCTAACGTCTTCTCCTCTAACGTCATTAGCATCTCCTCCGTTGTCTTGACCTCGAAAATGGTTTTCCAATCTATTACTTCCATGCTGGATGTCACATCTTCCCAGTTTATAACTTTGGAGTGAAAATTAAAAATGTCAAATTTGCTTCTTTCTGTTGTGCGTGTTCTTTCCTTTCCTGTTGCCTTTATATTAGTTGTTATTTCAATGATGTTGTGGTCCGATATCATAGTTGGGGATATTTCTACATTATCAATTAGGTTACTGTTATTTGTGAATACCAAATCTAGGCAGTTGTTTTTTCTTGTGTTTTCTTGTGTGTGTGTGTGTGTGTGGATATATATATATATATATATTTTTTTTTATTGGGGTTGTTTAACCTCCTTCGCAACATCTAAGGTCATATGACAGAGGGGACCTACAGCTTTACGTGGGATCCGAACCACGGGTCGCTACATAATCTGGGCGCGGAGGACGGTCTCCCATCCAACTACTACCCAGACCCAATGTCGCTTAACTTCGCTGATCTTCGGGAAGCGGTGTTACGACATTGGCCACGACGTAGCCCGTATATATATATATATATATATATATATATATATATATAATTTGCCTTCTCTCTATATTTAGATTCGTCCCCTGCTAAAAAAAAAGTGTCCGTACGCCTATGGGTATCTGCAGTGGTGTAGTGCTAAATAAAGAAGTGAGGGAACGCATTTTGAAAGTGTTACTCAGATGCGGGGGGGGAACAATGGCGAGCGCGGCGAGCCCATACAGCTGGGGGTCCGGGGGCACTGTAAGCCCCCTGGGAAATCTTTTGAAATCTGACCAATTTCAGGGATATTTTGAGGTCATATGCACTGGATATTAGGATATATTCCAAGGCTGAAGATGCAGTATTTCCAGTGTCATTAGATATACGACATCCAGTACGATCAATAAAAATAGCTAACAACTGGAATGACTAACTAAAAAAAAGTTAACAACTGGTACGCCGTGGTGACTGTTTCACCAGATCTTTATAGGCTAGCATTGCCTCAGTCGAAGCTAAAAGAAATGAAACAATTAATGATTCTTTATCATATTTCTTCTAGGGGTGGGAATTAAAATTTCGTGACGTTAGAGATTTGTAAGTTCGGATTTATTTGAAATAGTGAGGGAACGCCGTTCCGTCTACCAAAAAAAGTAAGGGAACGCCGTTCCCACGCGTTCCCACAGCACTACACCACTGGGTATCTGTAACGTTATTTAAAAGGTCGAGAAGTGGGCAATGACTGGGCATCCACCTGGGGTTCTAGGGTTTCCCTGTCCCTCTTCTCGCTCCACCCCCACCATTTGCACTGCCGCTACGAGACTGTTTCCCGTCTACTCAAATCGATGATATTGTCTGCAGAAAGTCGTAAACTTATAGAAAATCCTTTGTTATGTTTTATATTTGACAAAGCAGAACATATTAGGTCTGACTTTCTTGTGTCTGTTTGTCACGATTTTTACGATACGAAAGAAGTAGAATATGTGAGGGTACAGTTAAACTCCTTGTTCAGTGCTACCCTACCATTTCGTAGAGGTAACTCTAGAAACGAGAATATCATTAAAGACATTATGAGTAAGGTGTCGATCTTTCGGGAAAATGAAAATAATATTACCATAGAATTGGTAATTTCTATGGATAACGCGGACAAAAATCATTGGCTGCAGTAAAGCACTAACATGTGGGGTCAAATCAGAAGAACGCGATGTCGTTCGAACAATTCCGATTAGAATTAAATGAGTTGAAGGAAGCACTCCTTCCGAGGCCCACTTACTCGGGAGTCGTCCAGCATGTCCGGACCCCAGCTAGGAGCGCGTCGGGCAGTGGGGGAAATGAAACTCCTCCCCCGCAAATGGTGTGGAAATTTATCCCGAAAGGGTAATAACCAACCTCCTTCCCGCTCAGGAAAGGACTTCTGCTCCTGATGTTGCGATTGATTAACAGGTGATGAAAGTCAACACCTTCCGACAATATTAATAGTAGTAACAGGGAGTGTTCGTTGCGAAGAGGAGAGGCATCACTGCCCTCTCCCTTGCCTTCTGCTGCAGGGGAGAGGCGTTCGAGTATTCAAACGCCACCCTCGGCATGGAGTTTCCCTCTACTACCGGAAAAGGGGGCAACACATGAGCCCGTCAGGTTACGAACACAGCTTACAGGCCCCGTCAAGCCACAGAGTAGGGGAGGGGCTCCCCATTCCCCCAAGGTCGTGCCACCCATCCTCCAATCAGGCAAACCCTGCCTCAGGGAGATCGAGGCATCTCAACAACCCTGTGAGCAGTACAGTAATACCTTGAACATCGCCGTTTTGCTCTTTCGTCGTTGCTGTGCTTGCGAACTAAGATTTACAACATCATCGTCTTGGTTTTGCTATTTCGTCGTCTTACGCCTGGCAGCATCACCTTTACCTACCCTTCCCCCTTCTCATGTTTAATAGAAAGTTTAAATTGAACAGTAGACAAATGTTTTGCTTAAATTTCATTTTTTCGTTCGTATTATAAATTTTCATGTTTAGATAAAAGGTTTGAATTGAACAGTTTCTTATAGATGTTTTTCCCGTGATTGAGCTTTTAAAACGAGTGTATTTGTACTGTATTTGTAATGCAAAAATCCTGATTTTGACACAAAAAAAATATCTGAGAACGGAACCTCTTATTTCCCATAGGATACATTCCTTGAACATCCATCGTTATTTTGAATATCGTCGCCTTTTCCAGGAACGCATTAGCGACGATGTTCGAAGTATTGCTGTACTCGGTAAAATAGTAGGATATTCAGTATTCGGTATTCGACCTAATACCTTTTATGTATTTTAACCGAATACCGAATATTTGATAATTAGGGTAAATAACGTGATTTAGGAAATGGAACTTAAAATGTTTTTGTTTTTTATTTCAAAGAATAATTACAAACAAATCCAACTTGGTATAGTGATACTAATAACCTTACATAATAACCTTAAATAACCTTAAATAATAACAGGCAGTAATAATAATTACCACAAAAACAAAATCTAATAATTGAAATTTAAGGCAAGTAGATTATCATGTAGAAAAATGAGTCATTCAGCAGCATCAGGAACTAAACAATTACCTGGGTCGGTAATTACATTTTTCGCAGAATTGAACAGTCGTTTACTTCGTACGCTTATGGGTGGCGTGATGAGATATTCGCGAGCAAGTACTAATAGTACTATTAACCTCTTAACGACCGTAGTTTTTGTAGGGTTAAGTTACGAATGCGTGTATGGGAACGGTACATATTCGACCCACTGGTCCAAAAGAGGTTAATAGTAATATTAATTCTATGTGATGTCATACTGATAAAGACTTCATTGTTAGCATCAAATGATGTCCACAGATCTGTCGTAAAACTCATAAAAGCAACTCATTCAATGACGCATAGAATCATAGATGTGTGGTATAAGTATAACATTTTGGCTTAAATATTTACGAGAGGGAATAGGATAGGCTCCATCCCATAAATCAGAATAGAGTAGAATAGGCTCCAACCCATAAATGAATCCCTTAAAACTAGGATCATCAATAATCGAAAATGGTTGACTATCCGTGGCGATCATTTAACCTAGTAATTTAAGTATTTATCTTTCATTTATTTGAGTTAATATTCCACAGCTTTTTTGCTTTCGAAACACTGAATTAATGTTTGTTGATCCGGATCAACTGTCTCGCTAATTTCTAGAATTCGTGGAAGAGGGTGAAACGTTTCGGTAGTAGGTAACAGTTTCTTTTTCTGCCAAAGTCGCTTCATAAGCGACAGAATGTTTATGACGGAGATGATTGCTGAGTCTGGTTGTAGTAAAATTTGTTGGATCCTTTACGCCTCAAGTAATGAGCATTCCACATTTTTTGCATTTAGCTTTAGGATCTTTTCATTTGGCCTAAAATAAAATTGGCATATAACACTACGTTTAGAACCCATTTAGAGCTTATTTTGATAAGATAAGATAAGATACTTTGATAAGATAATGATAACAAAAAATAGACCTGAAATAACAATTAAATGTTATTACTAAGAGTACGTTATAATATAATTTCGTTTATGAAACTCACGAGTTCTCCCTGACTCCTGATTAGCGTTCAAGAACGTTCCTCGTGTTGCTATGGAAAATGAAGCTTGAATGTGTTTCATAATTTTCTTTGTTTTAGGCTAATATTCAGGCCTTTTTTTTTTCATGAAAATTGGCAGTTAACCCTTCCCCAACCCACCCCTGCGGGAGAAGATGGGGAATTATATAATTGCAACTCTTTTGTATTTGTATTCTTATAGGCCTACCCAATAATTCTATTAAATTTTTTACACTGACGCCTAATAACCAAGATAAAACTAACATTCGGTATTCGGCCGAATAGTTTCTACATCGAATCTTCGGCACTATTAGGTATTCGGTGAACTTTAGTATTCGGTACATCCCTAATATATATATATATATATATATCCATATGGGGTCAATCCCAGAATAGGCACATGATGTACCTCAATCCCAGAAGAAGCACCTGCGTTCAACCTCAATCCCAGAATAGGCACCTTGCAAGGAATTAAATAAAAAAAACCTGATGATTACAAAATTTATTGTTTATACAAAGTTTATTACAAATGTAATAAAGGCAAAGTTATAATCGAATAATATTATTAATAAACTATTAAATGTGAAAATCAGGTAAAAATCAAACTGGTAAGAATAGCAAAACTAACCAAAAAAGCAGAAGATATAGCAAAAGATTAGGTTAGGTTAGGTCAGGTTAGGTTAGAGTTGATTTTTTCAAATATTGATAAAAACAATGAAATTATATCTCTAAAAACTGTTTATATTTTTTTCTCCTCAATCCCAGATTAAGCACCTGTGTTTTGCCTCAATCCCAAATTAAGCACCTGTGTTTTGCCTCAATCCCAGATTAAGCACCTAAAAATGATTTCAGGTGCCTATTCTGGGATTGTATATGTACCGCAGTTTCTTCACCCCACTCAGTTGCTGTCTCTGTACAAGGGTCTTGTCGGCCCATGTATGGAATACGCTTCTCATGTGTGGGGTGGCTCGATTCATTCAGCTCTACTTGACGTTATAAAATCAAAGGCTAATCGGTCGACTTTGGAACACTCTTCTTCAATCCATCTTTGTCCCTGTCTATGACCTCTAACTGTTCAAACTTTGGACCTTCATTTCGGCTCTCTTCTTCTTCTTCTTCTAGGGAGAGAGGGGGCATTTTTGCGGGTGTTCGCTCTTGGCCCCTCCTTCCCGCATAAAAAAATAATCAAAGAAATCGGTTGATAAGAAAGAACTATGTAATTATTAGCTTCCAAAAATAATACCAGCAAAGAAGGAAAATTGAGATGGGGAATAAATCAAGATAATTTTTAGAGTAAAATAAAGGTCAAAAGGTAAAAGAAGGTCAAAAGGTAAGAAGGTAAAAGGTAATAAGTACCGATTAACAGATCCTTGTGGTAACGTAAGATCAAAATCTAAAAGCAAAAATAGGAAAAATTATGAAGTCTTCCGAGAAACTGAGCATCCTCTTTACTAATAAAATTTAAATGAGGGGGGGGGGGAGAGAGAGAGGCTCAGAAGGGTAAATCGTACCACCTGTGAAGGTGCGAACCATTACCAATTAAAAGGAAAGCCAACCTTTTGTATTTCTTATGAGGAGAACTTGGAACTTGAGAAGAAGAAAGTGATCGATCCGCACATTCAGACGAAGGGGGTGTCGCAAAAGTCGTGGTATTTTTCAGGCTATTTTATAAAATTTTTAAATGGATTTATTTTTATAAAGAAAACGTATATTTAGTATGGTTTGTCCCGAAGGGAGACTGGAAAATTCGTTTTTAGTTGCAATGTCGCATTCATATTTTTAATAGTACGTCATATCGTTGTTCTCGAGAGTTTGAAGTTTGTAGGATCTTTTTTCGTTTTATGTAGGCCTATATGTGTTACAATTGCACGTTTCCAATGTTCAGGAAATACGCCGGTAACCACTGAAGTATTGGCAAGGGTTATCATATTGCTCATAGTTATCATATAATTAAGGTAATGTAAGCATATTTTGACGATTTCTACAGAGTGAGAGTTTTCTTTAAGGTTCTACAATATGTTTAGATATGATAATAAAAACCTACTCTAATAGACAGAGTTTATTTCCACAACAGTTTCGATGCCCACTGGCATCCCTTCGAGTGGATACAGAAAAACCGAAGAGGATGCCAGTGGGCATCGAAACTGTTTGTGGAAATAAACTCTGTCTATTAGAGTGGATTTTTATCATCATATTTTGACCTTCACGTAGAAAAAAAGTGAAGTTTTTTGCAATATGTTTAGATGTTCTTCACTCGTGGCTGGTTTTGGTAGAAAGAGTTCCTCAGCCGAAGTTTGCTTATTTAGACCTTCATTACCCAATTCAGGTAATTCAGGTGGGGTTTATTGATCATCTTCAGAAGTACTGTAGAGTTTCATGTAGAATTTTTCAGGTGTCTCTTTGATTTTCTTTACTATCTCTCCTGACTTGTTTCTTCATCTCTCTCTCTCTCTCTCTCTCTCTCTCTCTCTCTCTCTCTCTTTCTCTCTCTCATTGAAATCTTTTTATTTTTCTATTTATTTTATTACAATATTAATTTTATGGTTTTATTATTTCATTTATTTAATTCTGATAGTAAATAGTAGATAGTAAAGGGAGTAGTGACTGTATATATTTTATATGTCGTTAAATGTGTTGTACAGTCGATTAAAAAAGGCTGTTGTGAAATTACACGTTTCGTATCTAATGAGAGTAACAAACTATGACATAAGAATAATGATGATGATAATGATAATAATAATAATAATAATAATGATAATGATCTGTACTAGTGATTCAAAGGTGATTCTTTTTGGTCTTCCCTTTAGGTTCTGCGGATTCGGCGCTAATCAAGGGGTTCTAAGGGGGTTGGGGTGGGGCGGAGGACTGCTCAACTCCCATGTAAATTTATGCATTTCATGCTCAAATAATAAAAGCTTGACGAGAAGGACACACCCAAACACACACACACACACACACACACACACACACACACACACACACACAACTCGAACCTACCTACTCACCTATCTTTAACCTAACCTATAAAATGATGTTTCTGTCATCTCTTCCACGTTCGTGAGATTTTAGTCATTATTTTCTTTGTTTTTTATTGAATGTAATTCTATAATTATGTCACATTTTCAAAATACAGAGTGATCCGTAAACGTTTTCCCAGAAATAATTTGTTACCTAATATTTTTTTTGTGGGGCGGGTGGGGGGTGGGGGGACGCTTATTTTTGGGATCACTCTGTATGCTGTTATTAAATATCATTGGATTAACGTACGTTCGGGAAACTTGGCGCGTCGCTTAATGTGGAAGGATTATTTTTTTTATTTTTTATTCTTTTTACGCAAAGAAATTAAAATAATATTTGCAGAATTTTCTGTAACTTTTTGTAGCGAGGTTATGAAGTCCAACGATCTTTGGATTTTCTCTTCCTTTCCATTCATTTGAAATCTCCACATTATATTGTAGCTAAAAAAGCAATTTTTATTTAATTCATTGCAGGTAATAAATCTATTAAAAAATAATGTTCCCTGTCTAAAGTAACTCTTTTTTTTTAAAAATAAAAAAAAGGTTTATTTGAATTTGAAATTTAAAAAAAAAAATGAATTAAATATAATAATTTGTTTTGACAAAATCGATTTGACATTATATTTTATTTTTTACAATGAGCGCAAACTAAAATAATTGCAAATACAAGCTATCATCATCATCATGCAAACTTAAATTCTCATCTGAACAAACGCATCCAGTCGATAATTCAATAAAAAAGTCGGTACAAATTTCCTAAGTGAATATCGGCCCAAATATTCTTTTTCGAAAAAATTAACATTTTTATATATATATATATATATAGATTCTCTCACTGTAATTTATAAATTATTTTAACATTTAAAAAGCTAATAAAGGTGATCGGAAAATTATAATCTATAAAATAGGGCAAACTCAGCCATTTTTGTAATATTACTCATAAGTGTTGGTAACGTATCAGTTAAATGAATAAAGATAATATAAAGATAATAAAGATAATTATGAAATATAATGTAATATAATAAAATAAATTATTATAGGTACAGGTTTCGCATTAAAAGAAATCCCAAATATTCTGTCCAGGAGCGTTTCATAAATGATAAATTCTAAAATTACGCTCTCCAATGTTTGCTAAACCAAAAATCTTTCTGACCTAACTGCGAGTGAATTTTATTGTATAAATACTAACACCAGTGTTTCATATAATTGCTCTTCGAGCTGTACTATCGATAGGTCATTAGTTAGGTCCTTCGAACCTATATATATTGACTCTCCTTTCGATATAGGAAAAACAGTCACGGAGATATATGGATCCCCATTATATAAAATGGCGAAAATTATACAACATTTAATATAGAGGGGAAACGCGAACAAAAATTATTGATATCACCATTTTGCTTGAATAACTTATATTTTATTAAGAGTTAGATCATATATAATATATATATATTATATATATATATATATATATATATATATATATTATATATATATATATATATATATATATATATATATAATTCCAGACATTTTGATTATTACATTTTGAAGACAATGGTTTTAGCAAATAATTTCTACATTATTGAATTGATATGAAATTATTTTCTTGTAATTTTTTTATTATATATATATATATATTATATATATATTATGTATGTGTGTGTGTGTGTGTGTGTGTGTGTGTAAATAAACAATTCCCCAAAATTGGCCCAAAGCCAAATCGAGCAAAATTTTACTCACCCATCTTTTACACCCCCCTCTCTCTCTCTCTCTCTCTCTCTCTCTCTCTCTCTCTCTCTCTCTCTCTCTCTCTCTCTCTCTGAGATATATATATCAAGCCTTGGAGCCTAATTTTCTATTATTAATTATGAACAATTATAAAAACTATAAAATATATCTTTCTGGTGTATTTTAGCAAGTTTGGAGCGTGCAAATGTTTTACTTTGGGCTTAAAGTTGTGGAATTAATTCTAATGTTGGAATATTAAGAAGAAAAATGAAGTAGATGGGAGTTGTACGTACACGCACACACGTACACACACACACACACACACACACACACACACACACACACACACGTACGTACGTTTACTCTTGTTTTTGCTTATAATTTTGTTTTATGTATTAAGATACGAAGGTTTGTTTATTATACAAAAATAATTGTTTGTTTTAGAGGAAAGCGGATGATATATAACCTTGGTTTTGCTTCCGTCCGAATTGTTCATTCTGACGAAGGCCAAGCTTTTCACTCCACCTTAGATCTACAGTTTAACGTGGAATCCAAACCACGCCCCACCACGAGCGGTCAGATATGACAAAGTCTTCGCCCGGACTCCATCTCACGACCTCCCGATCAGCAGCCCAGAGTCTTAACCACTCGGCTACCCAGGGTACTCATTTATCTACTAATCAATTTTTATTGTGTGGAAGGATGAGCAGCTGGGTTTTGCCTGGCGCAGCCTGCCGTCACCGGGTCTCGATCCCGGGGCCGATGGATTCGTAGTCAGCGATGTTAATAACTACACCACCGAGGTGTATATATATATATATATATATATATATATATATATATATATATATATATATATATATATATACAGGGCGTCCCAAAAAAATGTATACACACTTTAAATAATTATAAAGGCAGTGTTTATTAAAATACATTTCATTTTCAAAATGTAATAGAATCTACAGACATTATTTAATTGTTTTGTCAACGCCTGTTTTCAAACTGACGTCCGTTCTGGTCCAGGCACTGCTGATAACGCGAAGCAATGGAATCGCAAACAATCCGAAACATTTCGTTTGGTATTTGTGTGCATTCTCGTTCAATGGCTGCTCTCAATTCAGCGACTGTTGCAGGTTTTATAGCGTAGACTTTGTCTTTTAAGTATCCCCATAAAAAAAAGTCTAGTGGTGTGAGGTCTGGTGAACGCGGAGGGTATTCTACGAAACCCCTTCGTCCAATCCACATCCACATCGTGCCAAGTACCACTCGCAATACTCCACTCTTCGGTCCGGATCATCTTCATTAATAGCATGGACTAATCTTGGAATGTAACTTTTCCATTGACAGCGCTTCAAAATGCGTTGGACAGACGATTCTGAAATTCCTACCTCACGACTCGCTTGCCGCACAGATTTTCTTGGACTTTGGTGATACGTTTCCAGTACTCTTTCTTGCTTTGTGGGGCTGTCGATGTCCGTGGTCTTCCGGAACGCTTCTTGTGGACATTCTGAACAGTTCCATCGGCTTCAAACTTATCTCTAATTCGAGTGATGGTAAGTCGCGTTGGTGGATCTGTTTTGAAACTCCCTCCTAAACTGTCTTTGCACTTCAACTGCGTTTTCACACTTCCAGTAGCATTTTAGAATGAATTTCCTTTGTTCAAAGCTTAGTCTGACTGCCATTATGAATTCTAATGGGTTTAACTTGGAAAGAAAGAAACATCAATTGAGCTATCAGCTGTTAAAGTGTGTATACATTTTTTTGGGACGCCCTGTAATATATATATATATATATATATATATATATATATATATATATATATTATATATATATATATATAATATATATATAATATACCTTTCAACCTTTCATATGTTCCGTGCGATAATTCCTCATTTTATATATGTGATTACTCATTATATATATATACACACACACACGAGAAGTAATAAAAAGTATCGATAATTTTATTGCTACGGATAAATGAATGCAAATAAGATATAACCGTTTACATATGTGTCTTCCTGCCCTCTGGCGTCTGCAGTCTGAAGCAAAATCTGCTACCATGAGTCAGTAGTTGGTTAGAGCGCTTAAAAGGAGGGTGTGTTTTTGCAGTACGTACAAATCTCTGAAATGGAGCAACGCGCGTTCGGAGACGAACGAAATGATTAAAACAGCTTTTGGAAATGATGTTCTCAGTGTAGATAACGTTTACAAATGGAACAAAAAGTTTAAAAATGGAGAAACATTTGCTCGTACCAGAAATCGAATCTGTTGGACATTTTCATCAGTACGAGAAGTGGAAGGGCGGCCACTGCGTTCCTTCTTTTCAAGCGATGTTTCTCCACTTTTAAACTTTTTTGTGCCATTTGTAAACGTTATCTACACTGAGAGCATCATTTCCAAAAGCTGTTTTAATCATTTCGTTCGTCTCCGAACGCGCGTTGTTCCATTTCAGAGATTTATACGTACTGCAAAAACACACCCTTCTTTTAAGCGCTCCAACCAACTACTGACTAATGGTAGCAGATTTTGCTTCACAATGCAGACGCCAGAGGGCAGGAAGACTCGCATATGTAAATGGTTATTTCTTATTTGCATTCATTTGTCCGTACGGTAGCAATAAAATTATCGATACTTTTTGATCACTCCTCGTATATATATATATATATATATATATAGCCTGATCATAATAAAATAGACACTAAAAATAAGAGACAAAAATGATAAATTCTAATTTATAATAGTGAAAACCCTCATTCATTACACTAAAAATGTTTCTAATTGCTAAATCAATCTATTTCCAAGTTTGGTAATGCCTGCAAGAGCTAATTCTAGACATTTGACAGATTTTGTTAGAGGGAGGATTGCTGGGCAGTCTGATGCTGGATGGAGTCAACGCCATATATCAAAGAATCTTGATATTCCGCTATCGACAGACAGTCAACCGAGTTATAGTGCAGTTTAATATTAATGGTAAAACCACGAATGGACAGCGAACAGGACGCCCAAACCAACCCAGAGTACTTTTAGGGCTGTCATACGAGACATCGAAAAGAATCCTCGTCAATCAACATCTGAAGTGGCACAAACACCTCAAGTAGTATGTGCGTTACCTCCATAGCATGGGATACAACTGTCGAGCAGCACGAAGGAAGACCCTGTTGACGCCGAGGAATATTTCACGCAGAAAGAAGTGGGCAGAGGAGATGGCAGAACATCCTCAAGACTTTTGGAATAGTGTCATCTTTTCTGACGAGTCCAGGTTCTGTCAGTTTTTTGATAATGGCTGTGTGTGTGTGTGTGTGTGTGTGTGTGTGTGTGTGTGTGTGTGTGTGTGTGAAGACATCCAGAAGAAGCGTTTTCATTTCGTCATCGTCGAGCGACAATTAAGGATGGAGGGATTTCAGTTATGATGTGGGATGCTATTTGGGTTGATGGACGCTCTGTTCTCATAGTTTGTGAAGAGATGGTCAGTTCACAGACATAGAGTAATATTTATTCAAATGCATAACTATCAAAACAGACCAGTACTTTTAAGAAAGACGGGACCCCTGCTCACACTGTCAGTGCCACACAAAAGTGGCACGTTGAAAATGGCATCTCCGCCTCCCATGGCCTCGAAAATCGCCTGATATGAATCCGATAGAGCACGTCTGGGGGCGTACTTGCAAGAGCACTGAAGAAACTGCCGCAGAAGCCAGCTACAAAAGCAGAATGAGTGGGAAAATGATCAATCGTGTAGACATTGATAACCTAATGAAAAGTATGCTGAATCGAGGTCTTGCATTAAAAAAAGGTTGCTCAAAGTCTACAAAATTCTAATAAGTATTTTGAGCAACGTTCCTTCTTTCCCTTACCTTTAAAATCATGTAAATAGGTTGTCACAAAATTTGGGTGTCTATTCTATTATGACCAACCTATACGAGGAAACTAAAACTTTGTATTCAATTCAAATAACTATATTTATACAGAATATAACTTGATATAAACTATAGAAACTATAGAAACTATATAAACTATACGAGTATAGACTAAATAAACTATATAATTAAACCTTTGATTCACATTGATCAGAATCTTCAAAATATTGTGATCACACCCAGAGGCGGATTAAGACACCTCGGGCCCCAGGGGCAATGAAGAATATGGAGGCCCTTTTCTATAGCTTTTTATTAACAATATATGTACATGTACAGTACATAGTACATTTACACGAATTATATATACGGTTTTCAGGTTAATTGAGAAACAAACTTAAAAGAACCTTAACACAGTGTATTTTGCCGTTTGCCAAAACCAAACAGTATTAAACAAACTTTACTTTAAGGCCTATAAAACATAAAATAAAACAGGGAATTTGTCAGTTTGTGTACTCTGTCATATTTAATCAAAGAAATTTGCGAAATCTCGAATTATATCATCGAAACTTAGTTGATTGGGGGGCCCTCAAGCTTGGGAACCTGAGGCTTCAGCCTCAATAGCCTCAGTGATGATCTGCAGTGATCACAACAATTCAAAGCAAACTGTACATGAGCAGCTAATATTAAGTACTGTAGTATCTAATCCTTCATATTTGACATTCATATATAATTGATGAAACATTATAATATTTTTATTGTTACAAAAATTTTTATTTTCCTCTCTCAGATTCATTAACCTTTGGGTCATACGTTTTGTACCGCAAAACAAAAAATCTACCAGGATCACTTGTTTGGTTCAAACAAAATGGCTAAAATTTCAGTGAAGATAGTGCTGGGCATCCGGGATCCCGGGATATTATTTCACCCCATACTCAAGCGAAAACGGTTTTGAAAGTTTAAAAAACAGATGAACGAAAACTTCAATTGTGAAAAGCCTTTGCATGAAATAATATACCTCATAATAAAACTGTTTTAAAGTCTCCCTGAAAATAGAATACCGGGAAATCCCGGGATCGATGACAGTTTTCCCTGGAAATGAGCTATCTACTTTACTTCCGGGATCCCGGAAGCACAGCCCTAGTTGAAGACCGCCATAGAATTGTTTCTGTATAAAGAAGGAAAAACATTGAGTGAAATAGCTCGCATCACTCGATTTTCAAGGTGTGGTATCCGAAGCATTATCAAGACGTATAGAAAAACATCTGTAATTGACAAATCCAGGACTTAAAGACCCAAAAAGTTGTCTAACAAGGATGAGCAATACCTGAAGATATTATCTTTAAGGACTAGAAAGAAAACAAGTATTGAATTGGTAACAGAAATGACGAAAGGCTCGGGGTCGTTGTCCATCCAACAACAGTACGAAGGTCGCTTTTGAAATCAGGACATAGAGGATGTGTTGCAGTAAGAAAACGCCAGTTAAGGAGGGGGAACAAGGCTAAAAGGCTGAAATATGCACAAGAACACAGAAACCGGACTATGGAACAATAGTCAAAGGTGCTTTGAACGGACGAGTCAAAGTTTCAATTATCTGAATGTAATCGAAGAAAGTATGCGAGACGAAGAACAACTGAGACCTATAAAGAGCCTTACTTGAAGCCAACAGTTAAGCATGGAGGAGATTTAATTAAAGTTAGGTGGTGTATCTCCTCAAGTGATGTTAGAAAATTGATGAAAATTGATGGTATATTGAATGCTGCTGGGTACAAACAGATTTTGATTCATCATGCTATTTCTAGTGATGCAAGGCTTACTGGTCCAAACTTTATTCAAAGCACACAGATGGAATAGTAGTATGTGTACATTTACGGAGAGAGGGGAAAAGAGGGGAAGAAGGACGGGGAAAGGGCGTAAAACAGGGTAAATACGAGAAAAGAGGGAAGTGCCAAGAGGGGAGCCATAACCCCCAAAATAAATAGAATATAGAGTAACCTAACATATCCTAACTATCTCTCATAAACCATTATTCTCCTAATATATATATATGTAACCTTGGTAATCTTGGTTTGCTTCCGCCCGAATTGTTCATTCTGACGAAGGTCAAGCTTGTCACTCCACCTTAGATCTACAGTTTAACGTGGAATCCGAACCATGACCCTCCAGCAGCCCAGCGTCTTAAACACTAGGCTACCCAGGGTACCCATTTATCTGCCAATCAATTTCTTTATTGTGTGAAAGGATGAACAGTTAGGTTTTGCTGCACTCCGCCTGCCGTCACCGGGTCACGATCCCGGAGCAGATGGATTCGTAGTCAGCGACGCTAATCACACCACCACCGAGGCGCATTTTATATATATATATATATATATATATATATATATATAGATAGGGTGAGTCAAAAGTCCAGAAACATAGGAAGGATAGGAAAATTTATTGCAAAAAGACATTTGTCACAAGTAATGTTATAAGATGTGCTCTATATGTTCTCCTTTCACTTCCAGACATTTCTGGACTCTGTTTCCCCACTCGACCTGGACTCTTTCCAGGACATTGGCTGGATTGCAGCACAGGCTAACATTAGTCGTATATATATATATATATATATATATATATATATATATATTATATATAATATATATAAATTTTTAAGTTAATGAAAACTTCGTTTTCTGCATTCGATATATATAACCAATTGTTTCTGCCCAACACCCCCTCGTCCTAAATGCATTTCGTGGGCGGGCTTAAACCGCTCGACATTCTTCGTTTTATCTCTCTGGTCCATAGCTGTGTAAATATACTCCATACTCTCTCTCTCTCTCTCACACACACACACACACACACACACATGTAGCTCATATATTATTATTATTATTATTATTATTTTCACGTTCGGTTTTGGTCAACGATGAATATTATTATTATTTTCCTATCCCCTATCCCCATCCCTAAGGTCAGCTACTTCTAGCCAGGTCACACACACACACACACACACACACACACACACACACACACACTTTTCACCGAGGACAGTCTACACAAAGATACTCACCAGGCTCAAAGTCGCTTAAATTCAGTGATCGAGGGGGGAACGTTGATACAGACTCTTCGCATGTACAAAAATTATCATGTGTTAAATAAATCTTTACCAATTCACTTATTACTAGCTTAATAAAAGAGCTTAGTATAGTGGCAAAAGTGTAGACAGAAATGGATCGAACAGAGAATTTTCTCCTTGAGATCCTTGCGTAAGTTTATAAGTTACATTTACGGAATATTTTGGGAGGATAACATCACGAGGTCCTCATGGCCGTTGGTTAGTTGCAAAGAAAAATTTGCTTTTGTTGGTGTTCTCTGTTTATTAAGTGTGGAAAAAAGATTTTCCACAGGACAATAAATTTTCGTTGAAATTTAAAAATATTATTCTGCTCGTATAAATTAAAATAGAGTCCTTTAAATTTTTAATGTTTGTATAAAGTGCCTCAATGCCCCGCGGATTCTCTGCATCCTTTCTTCAACCAAACGAAAAAAACAGTGTTGTCACGTCTATAATCTTAAACAGAGGTTCCTAAATTCTAAATGTTCTTTTCGACTATTATAAACCACAATTATAGAAATTCTTCTGCTAAAAAGAGTTAAGTATCGAACCACAATTATATAAATTCTTGACTAATATCATTGTTATAATAGGACTTTGTGATTTAATAATGTTTTGTAAACGTGGCACCACGGAAACTCCTCGAGCGAAAATACCTCGAGGGAGGCAGTTCGTGCCGCACCTTTCGAGTGGTTAGTCAACCAAATTGGGTTCTCTTTCGTTTTACGACTCTCTAAACAAGTGATGTGTTAAGGATTGATTCTCTAATTACTCTGTAGTGTAAAAGAAATCTAGTATTTTAAAAGTGTTTCCAAATCTTGGAAATAAAGGCTACAAAAAAAAACTCGTAATTTATATCCTTCCAAGAAAAAGCATTCCCGTCTCTCAACGGACCGAGAGAGAGAGAGAAGACGCCATTGAAGAAAGGGTATAAAATGTTGTCCCGGAAATCGCAGTCAGATTAATTAAATGGTATAAACTTCCGTTGGTGCGAGGAAGACATACTGAGAATACCTTAAAGGATATCGTCATATCCGACATTAAGGTCTTTTTATAGACCGAAACAAAATATTCCTAAGTATGAGTTGGGTGAGCCTATCTTTTTGGTAAATCTTTGACATTTTGACATTTCAAAAGATTCAATGATGTTTTTCTGCCCTTTTTTGTAGTTTAAATTTCCATTGGTTTATCAAAAACGTTACAGTTAGAGAATACAGTTTGTGGATCATATTCCAATGTGTTACAGTACCAGTGAGAAGAAGATAGTGGAGAGTTTTAATTCAGAGCATTAACACTGTAAAGGAAACATGGCGAAACTGCGAAAAGGCTCTTAAAAAGTACTTTTCAGTTATAGAGGAAGCAGTCCATCATTCAGTAAACCATGGATATTACAGTTTTAGGTTAACTCAAGTCAGAACCTCAGAACATGTTACAAAAAGTTGATGTTCCTAAAAGAACCGCCCCTTGCATTATTATTTGAGGGGTTCTGAGGAGAGAAACCTTGAAGCACTAAAAGTTTCCTCATCTCCTTACTTAAGCAAATGTTTTAAGCTTATTTAACAACGAAAAGGAATTAGTGAAGCTCCAAAACACATTATTAAAGCCAGATTAAACTGACTTAATAAAAGATAGAATTGTGTCCTGTGGTGGGATAGGGAGCCATGAAGATGAGGATGGAACATACTCTCAGAATACGATTTCCGAAACATTTTAGTGTTTGCCAAAAGAACTGAGGAATCCCCAATACGCCGACTTGAATAATGGTAGTAGAAGAACGGAAACCAATTCTCTCCTCCACCAAATCCCGCAAATGAGCGGAATGCTACAGAAGAGTCGACCGTCGTTCGAAACCATCCTAAGGTATTCATACAGTAATCATAAGGTCTATAGATGGCATGGAGAGAGCAAACATAAATTCACCTGAATAACTCCTGATTTTACATAAGTGATCTATATTACAACCAGTGTTAATACTGACACTGTAGGAATCAATTTATCAATATATACAGAGGAACAACCTTGGAGAGAAGAACCTCCCTGTCCGAATCCGTTGCTTAGCAACCTCTTGTATGCTCTGCGACAAACTTTTATTCTGCATGAGAAGCTTCAAATTTCAGTCAGCGTAAAACTTACTGTGGTATATATATATATATATATATATATATATTAATATATATATATATATATATATATATATATATATAAAGAGAGAGAGAGAGAGAGAGAGCTGTAGGAATAAAAACAACACCCAAGCAATAAATATAGTTTTAATTTTAACGTATAAATATACCTCTTAGAGCATGACAGATAAGCGAAGACACGCAACCATTACCTTGTAGCCTTTTCATGTGTTTCATGAAGGGTTGGACACGTACAGTCATTAAAAAAAAGTGTGTTCCAAAACTATTTTTAAAATGACCTGTCAAGCATAATTTGTCCTTGGTATTCGCAGTACTACTGTATAGATTAAAGATTTTATGACATAATTTGATTTCCCTAAAATTTTTTTTAGGCGTTTGTAGCCAAATAATAATAATGTTATAATGTTATGTTATAATGTTTCAGACCAACAAAGACCCTAGGATCCACTCATGGTGGTCTACCTAACTGTGTTCGTAATAGTGTATGGTGTATGTCCTCCGTGGTGGCGGAGGGGACCTACAATTTTACGTGGGTTCCGAACAACAAGAACATAAGAAATTTATGTAAAAACTGCCGGTAATTTGGCAACGACCAATTTTTACGAAACATAAATATTATCAATTTAAAACTAATTAATTATCGATTAAAACTAAAGATAGAATCTCTGGATCCAGAGGATCAAGTCATAATAGACTACTATCCACAAATGTTACACTCTATATATTTTAACGGACATGCAAATATATCGATCCAAAGAATCCAGTCAATTCATTACGGTACATCAAGTCACGGTCCATATCGATGCGACCAAGTCAAAATTTACAACCATATACATTACAATATATACACTTACGAGGAAAAGTGTAGGTGTGGCTGTAAAGAGGACTGTACAGTAATGTAGAAATGTGTGTGCACCCATTATGGGTCTCCCATTTAAAGGTGTTTTGTAGGGCAAGTGAAGATCATGAGTTTTTCAATACCTCACAGTACTATGGGGGCACCGCTCGGCAGAGGAATCTCTTTAAATGGGGTGTGTAAGGACAGAGAGTATCCCCTAACCCAAGACGCTGTCCCTATATCCCACAACACTTGTGTTGAGCTGTGGGATCTATCCCCACAAAGCCTTAATTTACTACCTTAAACTATACCCTTTTTCTATCAACATGCGCGTCTAATCGATTTTTAAAATGTTTATAGACGTGCTACTAATTACTTCTACCGGCAAACTATTCCAGGTATTTTACTATTCTATGCGTAAAAAAGTTTTTCGCAACTGCTGTCTCGAACCTTCTACTTGGTCAACTTACACCCGTTATTTCTAGTCCTATATATTGAGATATTTCGAAAAAAGCTATCTCTATCTACGTTATCAAACCCATTCATAATTTTGAAACCTGGATTAGATCACCCCTTAACCTCCTAGTCTCGAGAGTAGTCATTTAACCCTTAAGCATCCTCGTACGACAACTTCTGGCATTTTTTTACGCCATTGCCAAAAAAAAAGTATTCCGTGTGAAATATAAATTTGCTATTTTTTATCGGTAAAAGGACAGATTATGCTTGACAGGTTACATTTTAAAAATAGCGTTTGGACCAAATTTTTGGTAATGATTGTACGTTATGGCGTTCATATGATGACATCTTAGATGATTCTGTGGTCCAAATTTGACAAACTCAATCAATATTTTCTTTAGGTTTGGATACAAATGGCAAAGAGGCCTCGTTTTTGTAATTGCCATGTTTAATTAGGTGTTCAATAGAGTTTCGTATACGGGCTCTTGGAGAACAATAGTAGTTAGAACGTCAACCCTGACGTGTAACAGGTTGCGTCTATAAGTCTTCTCGTAGCATAATTGTTTAAACTGAGGTCTCTTTGATGGAATAATGGAAAAAGTTAGTTCTTAATGCTGGAAAACATACATCCCAGAATTCAGACGTCTGTAGGAACATGTGTAATGCTAATCTTATGGCTAAGTTTATCCTTGTAAGTCTCTCTCTCTCTCTCTCTTTTTCTATATATATATATATATAATAAACTGCAAATTTATAATCAGTTTGACGTGTTAAGAAATAAAAACAAAAGCTTTTGGTCATTATAATTTTTTATTTTCAGTTTGGTTATTTCTCAAGTAACTCACTGAACGTGTTGGCAGACAGACAGACAGAAAAGAGAGAGAGAGAGAGAGAGAGAGAGAGAGAGAGCTCAAATGATTGTCCCCCCCCCCCCCCCCCCAAAAAAAAAAAAATCGAAAACAAGACAATAGAGCAAAGGAAAACTACCAGTATAAGTCCCGCCCCCAAAATAACAATTACACTAATAAATATTGAATATTTTAATTACATATTTTTTGTAACTAAAACTTCGAAAGTGACTTTGTTTAGTCATTAAATTAGACTTTATTTTGACTTAAATGATCTAAAGAAGTCTAACTTTGTTTTAATGTCCAAAGTTGATGGAATTTATTTTCTTTCCCGTTCACTGTCGCTGGTATCAAATTTTTTTTTTTTTTTTAACATTCTCTTCTTGATACGTAACGCCCTTTTATGACGTCATAGGGTGTCGTAAACAATTTTTATGCAATGGTTCTACATATAAACATTTTGAGTCTGTTTAGTTTTGTATGAACAGTTATTTAAAATAAGGATGTTAAAGTCACTTGCGAGAAAGTTATGTGGCCTGACTTAAGGTGGTCTTCAAACTTACGAGTTCTAATGCACACACACACAACACACACACACACACACACATATATATATATATATATATATATATATATATATAATATATATATATACACACAAAGAGGGTTGACAAAAGTAAATAGACAGATCTTTTATTATTTATCGGCTTCTATTATCAAATCAAAAACTATGAAAAAAAACCGAGAGAGAGAGAGAGAGAGAGAGAGAGAGAGAGAGAGAGAGAGAGAGAGAGAGAGAGAGAGAGAGAATGTAATACTAAAGGAATCACACAAGAAAATCAATAATTTCCATATTGAAAAAGATCTTTAGAATCAGTATTTGAAAAGAATTTCGGGAAATATTTTTAAAATATATTAAAAGAAGGTTTAAAAATGTATTAATAATATAATTAATTCCCAAAAGAAATTAATCTGAAATATTCAAAAAATTTTTCGTGGAACGACGAAAAGCATTTTTTATTTTTTTGTGTACGGGGGGAGGGAGAAAGGGATTTGTTTGATGTAAATATTGTTTTTGATGAGATTTTCATTCAGTTCATCTTCAACATTAAATGATTAACTCTCTCTCTCTCTCTCTCTCTCTCTCTCTGTCCTTTTAGTTTAGGTTAAGGATGCTTTCCTCTAACTGTGCAAAAAAAAAAAAATCTATTTTCTTTTAGTATTTTAAGTCTTTTTCTCTACTTTTGCTATAATGACCCTACTGCTACCTCATGCGTGAGAAGAAAGGCTTTGGAACCTCTATAAATAACACCATTTAACGCTCGTAGGTCGTGAAAGACTGGGATGAAGGGGTCCCAGGCGTAGGGGCGCGATTAATGGAGTGTGACTAGTGCCCCGTTAAGCCCATTCCTAACGCGTAATGGCCTGACCAGCGCCCTGCGACCGTTCTTTGGTGACCATTTGTTGGTGCTTGGCTGTACTGCTCTTAGGTGAGAGAGCTTTACTGCCCAGCTGGCTGCCAGGCTAGCGGAAAGTTTCGGGCGTAGCTGCTGGGTCTGGTGGGATATCCCTTGAACACTGGATTCCAAGAGTCTGGCCGTTTGTGAGTGGCTAGTAAGATTTAGTAAGGAGCTGCATCTCGCTGTCGCTCCTGGCGGGAAATCCGTGACGCCTGCGTCGCGAGTGTTTGTCAGTTGGTAGCTGCGACACGTTTGGGACTGTCCGGCCCTGGGGAAACCCTTGGTCGGTGCGGCAGTAGCGAGAGGGTTACTCTTCTGGAAGGGATGAACGTCACTGGCAGATAGGCGGATGCGGTTTGCGCGGGAAGAATTCACCGACCCCCTCGATTTTTATGTATTGGTTAGAAAGTTTTCGGTAGTTTTCATTGCTAGAGCGCTTTATCTTATTCAGTGTATTCAGAGTTAGAAAAATAAGTTATAATGACTGGACCGCAGAAACTGAACGCTGTTTGCGCGAGGTGCGGAGTGAACTAGTGGGTGACGAACTTCAAAGAAGCTTGCTTTGAGAAGATCAACTACTCGAGCATGTGCCGCTTTTGCAAACTCATGCAGTTGTACGAGAAGCTAGAGGAGAGGGTCTGGCGGCTCGAGTCGTCCAGATCGGCTGTTGGAGGCGCGGCGGTCGCTGCCGCGGCTGCGCCCTCCACCCAGGAGCTTATTGATAGGATAGCCGCCCTGGAAAGGCGGTCCAGCAGCGGACTGGACAGAGCTCGAGACCGGGTAGAAAGGGTAGAGGTGCAACCGGGGTCCGCGCAGGTTTCACCTGGAAAAGTACAAAATCAGTGTCGGGAATCGCCAGCGACCCACATGGAATGCGCGGAACCGCGACGCAAGGTGGAGGGAGGGGAGGGCGCAAAGAAAGGGCTGATAAAGAAGGATGGGAAGGTGCCGATAAAGAAAAAGGGTGGGAAGGGGCCTACTGATGGCCCAAAGAAGCAGAAGGATGTAGCTGCCAGTCGGGGCGGGTCGGGTGCTGTAAGTGCGGCTGAGTCTACGGGTGGCGACGGGTATCGAAAGGTCTCGGGCAAGAAGGCTGCGAAGCCGAAGCCTGGGACCCCGGTTGCCGCTGTCAGGACCTCCAACCGTTTTAGTCTCCTGTACGCGAACGAGGAAGACACCGTTTTGATTGGGGACTCACAGATCAGGGGCCAAGAGAAGTACTTTTCTTCTGCAAACCGGGACAGGAAGGAGGTAAGGTGTTTACCCGGGGGGTGGGAACGGTGCACTTAAGGAAGGAGTTAGAGAAGCTGCGCGTGGCTGGGGAGGACTGCGATCGTTGTCGACACTGGTGGCAGCGATCTGTTCGTCAAAGGCGGTAGGGTAGGTTCGACCGAAGGGATCATCACCGAGATCATGTCTCTTTCGGATGATCTAAAGCTTAAAACAGAATGTTGATGGGTATTTTACCGCGGATGAATGCCAGTGACCACGTGCTCAGTAAGGTCATTGACATCAACGAAAGGGTGCAAGACTTGTGCGTCCCACTGGGCGTGAGGTTTGCTGACCCTTTCGATGCGTTTTCGGGTAGGTGGGACATTTATCAGAGGGATGGTGTCCACTTCAAAGATAAAGGTGTGCTGGGCGCGCTGCTCGACCGGTACCTATACCGTATGGTGAAGTCAAGCCCGGGAATTGATGACGGGCCCCCACCGGGGGGGGGATAATCTTGAGCCGCTGGTGGACGTATCTTCAGCTGAACGGTGCGTCCATGTACAGGTGGGTGACCCTCCATCCCCGTTGGAAGGGGCTCAGGCTCCTGCGAAAATTGTCCCCTCGTTGGTGAGGGGATCTTCAACTCCTGACAGCCCTGGCTGTTCGGAAACGGATCGTGCTAGGGGGCGGTCAGAATAGGGAAGGGTCTCTCCGTGCAGTGCTTTGTAATGCTAGGTCGATTAGGAATAATTTTTGCGAGCTAGAGGCACTCTTAACATCAGAATACCAGAATACCACTGAGACCTGGATTCATACTGATCGTAGGGCCTGCGTTGGGGAGTTCGAGATTCCAAGGTATAGAATGTTTCACAAGGACCGCACCCATGGGGAGGGGGGAGGGGTACTAATATACGTCAGGGATACGTTGAGTCCGGTTGACTGCCAGTTCCGATTGGAACGGGAGCTGTTTGGCGTCGATCTGAACCTGGGAGGGACGAACTATAGGTTAATCTTGGTGTACAGACTTCCGCACCTCCTCCTCGAGGAGGATACAGCCCTGTACACCGAACTCCGTAGCTTGCTAGGGGACAGGGTTTGTGTAGTTTTAGGAAACTTCAACTGTCGCCGGATAAACTGGGAAGATAGGACTGCTGATGCTGAGGGGAGGAGGCTAGTTGACTTTACTAATGAAAACTTCCTGACTCAGTGGGTCAATGGGCCGACACGAGGCGAAAGCGTTCTAGACTTAATGTTCACGACCGAAGACAACCTCGTCACTGGCCTCACCGTTGACGAATCGTTGGGCGGGAGTGATCACGGTCTGATTAGGTTCTGTATCTGCGTCCCTCGGGTGAAGCGTAGTAACTCGCGAGGCAGTAAGCTCGATCTACGGCGGACGGACTTTGTTGGCCTCCGGGATAGCGTAAGTGAGATGGAGTTAGAGGTCGGTGGCGATGTTGAGGGAGTGTGGAGTGTATTTCGGGACCAGTTTATGGTGCTGCAGTCTGCTGCCATACCATCAAAACCGGTCACCCCTGCTTCAATGCAGCCTAAGTGGTTCAGTCGTGACATCGCTTCGGCTATCCGAAATAGGAAAGCTGCGTATAGGAGGGCGAAGGCCAATCTTTCCCACGAGAACACTGAGGCGTATGTCCACCTGTGCAGGGAAGTCAAGGCGAAGGTTAGGCTAGCCAAACGTAACGAAGAACTCCGGGTGGTAAACCTCTGCAAGACGAACCCTAAGGAATTCTTCAGTTATGTTAATAGTAGAAAGCCCATTAGAAGCATGATAGGCCCGTTAAAGGACCCCAGCGGTGCACTGCGAACCTCCGACGCAGACATCGCAAATGTGCTGAATGAGTACTTTGTGGGAGTGTTCACCAGGGAGGACACCCGCGTCATCCCCGAGCCAGGCGTCAGGCACGAAGGTGCTGGCCTGGATAGTGTTCGGTGTACCGCGACAGATGTTGCCGATAGAATAGACAAACTGAACGCGTTTAAGGCTCCTGGGCCGGACCAGTTCCTCCCCAGAGTCTTGCGGGAAGTGCGCGACCAGGTAGCTCCCCACCTGGCTACAGTCTTCAACAAATTATTGGAGACGGGCCAGGTGCCTGGCAGTGACGTACTAAGGGGGGTGCGATGGCCCCTGGTGACAGCCAGGAGGGGGGTGTCATCGGGAGAGTTGAAATACCAGTACAAGTTTTCAAACCAAATGAAAAATTCGCCAAAGTAAGAAAAAAAAATAAAAAATGTTCAAACTATAAAATAATTTTTTATTTTTATTAGCAATACAAAATTTACAAACGAAAAATTAAATATTTGATAAAAATTACATCGAAAGGCGAACGTTTGTTGACGTTTTAGTCATCAGTTTGTTGAGCATAGCTAGCTGGCTGCAATTGACATTCCAAGTCTTGTTCACTTGACACTATGACTCCACATACATAAGGTATGTTTCATTAAATAATTATGATAAAGCATAAAGTGCTGGTGTTTATAACAATATCATGGTACTTATACCAGTGTTCAGTAATTTTTGACAATGTGATATCATAGTGATGTTTAAGTGTTTATAAATGCATCGTCGTGATGTTATAATACCCGGTAAATGCATCGTCGTGATATTATAATACCCGGTAAATGCATCGTCGTGATGTTATAATACATCAACAACTACAGTACTATTCTATATTGAATTAGTACTAATGCTTATTGGCTTAGTCAAGTTCAACAATTTTACAATGTCCTGTGTAGTATCATTGTATATTTAATATGTTGTTAATTTTACTGCTTATTAAATAATGATATCAATTATAATAGCTAGCGTTATACCATACTATATTGAATTAGTGTTAATGCATTGGCATTGATAATTATTAATTGTCTCTGCTTGTCTGGGTTGATAACTCAATGGGTATCTGGTTGGAAAAAGTTTGAGAACCACTTGTTTGAAGCTTTTCTGTTGTAATAAATTCATTCATATATATGCATTATGCCATTATGCCATTCATTATGCAACTACAAAGTGTGAGGAAATGGACATTTCTTTGGAGAGAAGAGGAGAGTAAAGCTCCGAAAAAGGATGCCGGGAGAGATGGCAAAGGATGCTGGTCTCACATTGCCAGAGGAAGTAAAAAGGGCTATGTTTGAATGTCTTGATCGCTTTCATCAAGAATTGGAGATTCGTTCTAAGGCAATGGATCAAATTCTGTCAATCTTCGCTGTTATTCAGCCAAACACTTTGGTTGTTGCAACAGAAGAAGAACTTCGGAAGTATCATATATTCCAAATTTGATTCAGATTTTTGATGAATTCTCTGATGAAGATATCACTGTGGAAATTGGACGACTTCGGAGGCATTTGGAAGCTGCCAAAATCAGCGTTGAAGAGGCAAAGAAATGGACAGCATTGCAGTTTCTGGAGTTTATTGTGAAATGGGATTTTTGTGAATCTTTGTCAAGCTTGTCACTGTGTTTGAGATTCTTTTTGACTGTCTGTGTGTCTATTGCTTCATTTGAAAGAAGTTTTCCAAATTGAAATTAATAAAAAATTTCTTTTGCTCGACCATGAGTCAGACAAGATTGACAAATCTGGCTTTACTTTCAATTGAACATGAACATGCAAAGGTGAATTTTGATGAGGTCATTGATCAATTTGCAGAAATTAAGGCTCGAAAGCAGAGACTGTGAATCCTCTCTATTTACCTTTGAAGAATAGGCTGAGCGTTGAGACTGGATTTCCTGTGTTTTTTGTATAAAATAAAATGCAGTATTACCTGTTCACCGAATTTTTAATGTCCTGAATTTTTCTTATTTCCAATTTGCTTATGACAGTACTGTACTGTTTAAAACTCTACTTGCAAACATAATATATTTTTCTGTGTGTTTAAATTTTAAAATTATTTATGAGGGGGGGTGCCAAAGGAAGGATCCGCTCCGGGTGCCAAATACTTTAGGTACGCCCCTGCTTAGGACCATGAAGATAGAATTATTGTTTGGCATAGTGATGGAAAACCTGTTAGGAAGATTGGTGAACAACTTGCGGTGCCTTTTACTTCAGTTTCAAATGTCATTCGTAAGTGGATCACCAAACTAATCCCTCACAGAGGACGACCACGAAAGATTCCCAACGGTGCTGTTCGTAAAATCATCATGGAGGTTACTGCTAATCCTCGGTTGAATTCTATGGATCTAGAACATTTTTTGAACCAATTTGCAATCAGTGTTCGTTTCTTCATTGTAATGAACGACACTAAGAAGAATGGGCTCTTTGGACGAGTTGCAAGGAGAAAACCACTACTCAAGAAAGCTCACAAGGATGCTCGTTTAAAATAGACCACCGACCATCGAAAGCATGGAACTGACTACTGGAAGATTTTAGTGTGGACTGATGAAACCAAAATTGAGCTCTCTGGCTACAGTGATCAACGCTATGTCTGGAGGGAATCTGGAAAGCACTTAAAAAAAAACATACTGACGGTCAAATATGGTGGTAGCAGTATTCTTTTGTGGGGCTGTTTCAGTACTTCTGGGCCTGGTAAATTGATGGAAATCAACGGACACATGAATTCCCAAATATCAAGAAATCTTGGGAGAAAATGCCATGCCTTCAGTTCGTTAATTCTCCATGGGTCGCAATTTTATTCTGCAGCGGGACAATGACCCTAAACACATGATCAAATCTACCAAGCATGGCTGAAGAAGAAAATATGGAAGCTTTTGGAACGGCCAAACCAGTCACTAGATTTCAATTTGCTTGGGTGTTTGTAATTTGATCTCAAGAAAGCTGTACATGCAGGGAGGCCAACTACTTTCAATCAGCCCCGGAAATTTTGTCGAGAAGAATGGATCAAAATCTTTCCTCGGAATTTCAAGATGATTGTAGAAAAATATTCCAATCGTTTGATTCAAGTTATTCAAGCTAAAGGTAGTCATACAACACATTATTCATCTGTACTTAAACATTTGCTCAGCATTAATTTAACTTTTTTGTGTGTTTTCCTTAGTGAGCCGATTTTATAACTCAATAAAATCTGAAACATACAAACTTGAAATTTGAAGTTTACAGCATTTTGTGGAGTAACATTCCGAGTTTCTTTTTGAGTGGTGTCACTGTTACACAACTCCCACGTGGGCACAAATGGTGGCTCTGACAACATCTAGTCGATATGCAATTTCTGTCCACGTGTTTGACAGCATAGCTGGTGTAATTGTTACAGGTGGCTAAGTTATGCGTTTCCGCAATGATTCCAAATTTGGAACTCTTGTCTTGTAAACAATTACTTTCACTCATCCCCACGTGAAAAAGTCCAACAGAGTGAGATCAAAGGAACGTGAAGGCCACAACATGGGGCCTGGGGCCACCACGACCAATCCATTATCCAGGAAATTAATCTGGTCCACAAGGTGACACCAATGGGGCTGAAGGGTAGTTAGTACACCATCCTGCTGAAAGTAAATACGTAGCTACAGTCCTCCAGTTCTGGTGTAAGGAGTTTCTCTAATAGTGCATACTGGACACTATTCCTCAGAGGATTCAGGCTGTCACGAAGGCCAAGAGTGGTGCTTACACCCTGCTGAACGTATTGCGAGCAGCTTACAACTATCTTGTGTGGTCCTAAAAAGATAAGATTTTCTTGTTGAACGCAACACCCGAATTAATTAACCTTTGCGTCAAATGTTGTTTGGATTAGCAAAGGGGAATCCACTCTCACCTGTGTATTATTAATGTATGTATAGAACTTTTGGAAACCAGAATTTTGCTTTCTATTGTAAACTTCAACATTAGGCGCAAACTCAAAACTACTAGTTGCTTGCGTTATTGTAAGTCTTGCAATATTTACTTTGAATTATCTTTGCAACATCTCATTTTAAACATTTAAAAAGTTCAAATCAACTTTTAAATAAAATTTTATTAATTTGAAGTAGTGAAGGTACGTTAAAACCCTTTATTTTTTAGATTCAACTAATTTCTAACACTGACGATAATAATAATAATAATAATAATAATAATAATAATAATAATAATATAGAGACAGATTTGAACAAAATCTATTTGAGTAAACATTAAAAACAAATTATCATTATTATTAAAACTATAGAAGGTATTTAAAGAAAACGAAGATGAAGAATTTTATCATAGGGGAAACTTTAGCAATTTGTTTTGTCCTCGTTGTTGAAAGTGAGATAAATTACAATGATGAAAACGTGCTGGGAATTCTTTCTTATCATTATAATCATTATAAAATAAAAGAATTTTCTTCAGCAAATACATCTTTCGTAATTATGATAACGAAGAAAATAAATTTAACACCAAAGTATTTATTTGTATCGCTTTTATGTATCGAAGTGTGAATTTTATGTGTCGAAGTATGAATTTTATGTATCGAAGTGTGAAGTTTATGTATCAAGGTGTGAATTTTATATGTCGAAGTATGAATTTTATGTATCAAAGTGTGAATTTTATGTACCGCCATATTTTTTATGCTAATAGCAAAATTATCAGCGAAGAGGACCAGAAACTAGTATAGCGCTCAGGCCAACTAATGAAGCTCATTGCTCTAACTCCTATTTTATTATTACCAGCATCATCGGGATTCGAACTCCTGACCTCCTGACCTCAGTAGTATTTTGCACTAATTGGACTGTTTTAATAATAGTATTATCTTATATATATATATATATATATATATAATATATATATGAAAAATTATTTCACGAAAGTGACACGTGAAAAGTATTTATGATGAATAAAACCACGAAGGAAAAAGAAACACAAAGGGTGCTCAAGCGCTTTCGTCTAATGACATCCTCAGGAACACTGGAGTGAAAGGACAGATCAAGGCAATATATAGGTTACAAAAATAAACATACATACATACATATTCACATATATATACATATATATATATATACATATATATATATATATATAAATATACATATATATAGTAAGCATAGAAAAAATTGTGGGAGGAGCCAACATTTATATGGTCACAGAAGAATAAAGAAATAAAAATAAATATAAATATAAATTGAGAAAAAATTAATTACAAAATAGTGCCTTAGTGATATATATGTCACAGCCTAAATAATCATAAAGAAATAAACAGGCAAATAAAAAAACCCATAAATACATATACATACATATATATATATATATATACATATATATACACATATATATATATATATATTATATATAAAGACACTTTTAGCACTTTGGCCGACCTTCCATATAAATTCAAATGGCTTTTTTATGGAACAGGTCACAGAAGAATAAAGAAATAAAAATAAATATAAATATTGTAAGTGGAGTCTACCAATTCAAGCTCAAGAGGGAGGTTTTACAATCGATTAATAGATGCTGCCAAATTGATATATATGTCACATTATTAAAAAATAAAAATTGAAAGATAAATTTTAAGAGAGGCACACCAATTTATAAGGGAAAAATTACCACATATGCATATTATAGTCACAAACGAATACAAAATACAAGTAAATATAAATTGGAAAACAAAATGATCCCTAGATGATATATAAAGAACAAAAAATATATATACAACATATTTACGGTATATATACGAAATATAAACGCAATATATACAGAATATATATATATATATATATATGCATAAGGGAAAAAAAAATTACCAAATTTGTTTTTATAATTATTGTCTGAGAAAACGGTAGGTCGCAAAAGAATAAAGAAATAAAAATAAATATAACTTGAAAAAATTACAAATAATACACGTACACATATATACCCGCATACCCAAATATATATATACATATACACACATATATACAAACACACACACACACACAACACATATATATATATATATATACAAGCTTGACCTTCACGAAATGAGAAATCATCCCGCAGAACCTTTGTGAGGTTGTAAGGTAAGGTAAGGTACATACACATATACATATATATATATATATATTTAACTGCATACATACATACATACATACATATACACACATACATACATACATATACACACATATACATACAAAACACATTTAACTGCAATGACCACACACATACGCACATACACATACATACATACACATACACTCATACAGCAAAAAATTGAAAAATAAAATTGTAAGGGAAACAACAGACAAAAACAAATTTTTTACCAAAGATTTAACAACCTGCCCTTTTTGTTTAAATCCATTCTGAAGGAATTCAGAGCAACGGGATCAAGTTGAAACAGACCTTTATCATGTTAAGGTTATTTGTAAGTTGAATTATAGCCGACTCAAGAATATTTCTATTAACAATGTTGCTAGAGTGAAACAAAACTGAAACATTATTCAATCAATACAATGGGATAACTCTGACAAATGGACAAAAAGGGCACTGGACAACTGTCCCGTTCTAACGGAATATTGATGCTGTTTTACACGCGTTTGCAAATCCTTTCCCGTCTGACCTATGTAAAAGGAATCACATTGCTTACACCCAATTTTATAGATAATGCCTAAATTATTGGTAGGGCTATTTTTTACTATGATGTTTTTCACAATATTGTTATATGAAAAAACTACACTGATATCCAAAAGTTTAAGTACATTAGCAATGCCTAAGAAGCCCGGGAAAAATATTGTGAAAAACATCATAGTAAAAAATAGCCCTACCAATAATTTAGGCATTATCTATAAAATGGGTGTAAGCAATGTGATTCCTTTTACATAGGTCAGACGGGAAAGGATTTGCAAACGCGTGTAAAACAGCATCAATATTCCGTTAGAACGGGACAGTTGTCCAGTGCCCTTTTTGTCCATTTGTCAGAGTTATCCCATTGTATTGATTGGAATAATGTTTCAGTTTTGTTTCACTCTAGCAACATTGTTAATAGAAATATTCTTGAGTCGGCTATAATTCAACTTACAAATAACCTTAACATGAGTAAAGGTCTGTTTCAACTTGATCCCGTTGCTCTGAATTCCTTCAGAATGGATTTAAACAAAAAGGGCAGGTTGTTAAATCTTTGGTAAAAAATTTGTTTTTGTCTGTTGTTTCCCTTACAATTTTATTTTTCAATTTTTTGCTGTATGAGTGTATGTGTATGTATGTATGTGTATGTGCGTATGTGTGTGGTCATTGCAGTTAAATGTGTTTGTATGTATATGTGTGTATATGTATGTATGTATGTGTGTATATGTATGTATGTATGTATGTATGCAGTTAAATATATATATATATATATGTATATGTGTATGTACCTTACCTTACCTTACAACCTCACAAAGGTTCTGCGGGATGATTTCTCATTTCGTGAAGGTCAAGCTTGTATATATATATATATATATATATATGTGTGTGTGTGTGTGTGTGTTTGTATATATGTGTGTATATGTATATATATATTTGGGTATCGGGTATATATGTGTACGTGTATTATTTGTAATTTTTTCAAGTTATATTTATTTTATTTCTTTATTCTTTGCGACCTACCGTTTTCTCAGACAATAATTATAAAAACAAATTTGGTAATTTTTTTTCCCTTATGCATATATATATATATATATATATTCTGTATATATTGCGTTTATATTTCGTATATATACCGTAAATATGTTGTATATATATTTTATTGTTCTTTATATATCATCTAGGGATCATTTTGTTTTCCAATTTATATTTACTTGTATTTTTGTATTCGTTTGTGACTATAATATGCATATGTGGTAATTTTTCCCTTATAAATTGGTGTGCCTCTCTTAAAATTTATCTTTCAATTTTTATTTTTTAATAATGTGACATATATATCAATTTGGCAGCATCTATTAAATCGATTGTAAAACCTCCCTCTTGAGCTTGAATTGGTAGACTCCACTTACAATATTTATATTTATTTTTATTTCTTTATTCTTCTGTGACCTGTTCCATAAAAAAGCCATTTGAATTTATATGGAAGGTCGGCCAAAGTGCTAAAAGTGTCTTTATATATATATATATATATATATATATGTGTATATATATGTATATATATAATATATATGTATGTATATGTATTTATGGGTTTTTTATTTGCCTGTTATTTCTTTATGATTATTTAGGCTGTGACATATATATCACTAAGGCACTATTTTGTAATTAATTTTTTCTCAATTTATATTATATTTATTTTTATTTCTTTATTCTTCTGTGACCATATAAATGTTGGCCTCCCACAATTTTTTCTATGCTTACTATATATATGTATATATTTATATATATATATATATATGTATATATATATATATATGTATATATATGTGAATATGTATGTATGTTTATTTTTGTAACCTATATATTGCCTTGATCTGTCCTTTCACTCCAGTGTTCCTGAGGATGTCATTAGACGAAAGCGCTTGAGCACCCCTTTGTGTTTCTTTTTCCTTCGTGGTTTATTATCATATATATATATATATATATTATATCAGCAAACAACCACAGGGAAAAGGAAACACAAAGTCCGAGCGCTTTCGTGATATATTCACATTATCATGTGAATATATCACGAAAGCGCTCGGACTTTGTGTTTCCTTTTCCCTGTGGTTGTTTGCTGATTAATAAGGTCACGTGTGTTATTTTGTGATTTTAGTGCATATATATATATATATATATATATATATATATATATATATATATATATATATATATATATGTATATATATATATATATATATGAGTAGCCTAGTGGTTAAAACGCTACGCTGGGCTGATAATCAGGAGGTCGTGAGATCGAGTCCGAGCTAAAACTTACTTGGTCAGTCGTGGTTCGGATTCTCCGTTAAGCTGTAGTTCTAAGGTGGAGCAAAAAAGTTTGCCCTTCGTCATAATGAACATTTCGGGCAGAAGCGAAAACCAGGGTAACCACGATATATATTATATATATATATATATATATTATATATATATATATATATATATATACAGGGAGTCCTAAAAAAATGTATACACACTTTAACAGCTGATAGCTCAATTGATGTTTCTTTCTTTCCAAGTTAAACCCATTAGAATTAATAATGGCAGTCAGACTAAGCTTTGAACAAAGGAAATTCATTCTAAAATGCTACTGGAAGTGTGAAAACGCAGTTGAAGTGCAAAGACAGTTTAGGAGGGAGTTTCAAACATATCCACCAACGCGACTTACCATCACTCGAATTAGAGATAAGTTTGAAGCCGATGGAACTGTTCAGAATGTCCACAAGAAGCGTTCCGGAAGACCACGGACATCGACAAGCCCCACAAAGCAAGAAAGAGTACTGGAAACGTATCACCAAAGTCCAAGAAAATCTGTGCGGCAAGCGAGTCGTGAGGTAGGAATTTCAGAATCGTCTGTCCAACGCATTTTGAAGCGCTGTCAATGGAAAAGTTACATTCCAAGATTAGTCCATGCTATTAATGAAGATGATCCGGACCGAAGAGTGGAGTATTGCGAGTGGTACTTGGCACGATGTGGATGTGGATTGGACGAAGGGGTTTCGTAGAATACCCTCCGCGTTCACCAGACCTCACACCACAACAGTCGCTGAATTGAGAGCAGCCATTGAACGAGAATGCACACAAATACCAAACGAAATGTTTCGTGATGTTTGCGATTCCATTGCTTCGCGTTATCAGCAGTGCCTGGACCAGAACGGACGTCAGTTTGAAAACAGGCGTTGACAAAACAATTAAATAATGTCTGTAGATTCTATTACATTTTGAAAATGAAATGTATTTTAATAAACACTGCCTTTATAATTATTTAAAGTGTGTATACATTTTTTTGGGACGCCCTGTATATATAACACGAATAAACATGTGCATCAATTTAGCAAGTGCAAAATTTACCCCCATACAAAGATTCGAACCCAGAACTTATTGCATCGGAGTCGTCGACGCTGATCACTGTGCTACGACAGGGTTAAAAACTATATACTCCTATCAGTGGTTCGACCCTGTATTCACAATTGTTTTATAATTTTTCTAAATAACTATCCTACAGTAATTTTATAACGTTACAATGTATAGCAATGTACTATTCTATATACTATTATTATTATTATTATATTATTATTGCTACATACTATTTTGAAAGAAAAACCTAAGCCAGAAATAAATAAACGCAATTATAATTTATATATGACTATATTACTTATACATACAGGGTGATCCATTTGGGTATGGATAAAACAAAATTGATGTGAAATGGAAACAGTAACATTGTATAGTTTAATATTTGGCAAACAATGCTCACAAAGATGGTAGATTGTGACAAACCTAATTAATCTTCAACATGACCCCCCCCCCCCCACACCATCACCCACTTCTGGGACACAACAGAGGTCATAACGAGAAGCTAATTCTTACGACCACCTGCATGTGGTTTAGTGACAGACCCCGTTTCTTCAAATGTCCGGTACCACTGCACTATGGAGTAATATTTAGGAGCTTTTCGAACACCATACACACGGCGAAACTCACGCTGTACCGCTGTCACACTCAAACTTAGCAAACCAAATGACACACTTCGCACGTTGTTGTGCATTCGCCGCCATCTTCGAAACTGGCATATG
Organism: Bathynomus jamesi; assembly: GCA_023014485.1. Classification (NCBI taxonomy): domain Eukaryota; kingdom Metazoa; phylum Arthropoda; class Malacostraca; order Isopoda; family Cirolanidae; genus Bathynomus; species Bathynomus jamesi. The sequence goes on along the minus strand of JAJOZX010010334.1, from coordinate 7,514 downwards.
TCTGACAGCAGATGGCGCTTGTACGCCTGGCAGCGGATGGCATAGCCTATTACAAACTCCCACATTTTATGACCACACGTACAACAGATGAGCGCTGTATCATTTCTCGGTAGATTCTCACAGCGTTTTTATTTTATCCATACTCAAACGGATCACCCTGTATATTAGATATACGCTATATAATTGCCATATATAATTTCCATAACTACTTTATGCTATATAATTTATATATATTTACCTGCATATTACCTGTTGTTTATATAAGTTATATATAATTACCTATTTAATTACTTATACTGTACAGTATATTATAATGTTATTATTTTATATAATTAATAATTAATTAATTAACTTAATTAATTAATAATTAGCAATATACATTCATGATGTCGACTGATGTAGAAAAAAAATAAAGTATATTTCTTATCATTGTCAACTGTCTAATTAACTTTTAAACTAATTAATTAATTAATAGCAGTTGTGGATCAATTATTTTACTAGTTATTTACTAGTAATTACTAATTAAGCAATATACGAGGACGGTAATGATAAGGTACATGAAAGTAACACCGATAATGAGAGCAAACGAGGGTGTTTCTAAGCATGAGTATTTTGTCTATTCGGTCTTGCTTTAATAATGTCAGAACATCTATTTGGTGCCGAAGACGAAGGTTTTTCTAAAATATATTCAGAAATTTCATAACAAACCCTTTGTAGAATACTCCATAGTGATTTTAGGTGCCTTAGTTTTTTTCCTTAGTTATATTTGTTTTCAGATATTTTTATGGGCTTGAATGGATTTTGAGCTGGGTTTTAAGATGGCTATTCTAAAGTGTTTATCTCTCTAGAAACTTGTTCTTTTTCATAAGATAGTTCTTGTTCATTTTGGTTCTATGTTTTGGATCATTATCATGCACACATGCAAGGTTTTGCCCAGTTAGGGGACGACCATTGGGCAGGGCATGTCTGTTCAACCATTTGTAATGCTCTTCCACTGTTTACCAGTATAAGGTTTGGTTGCTTCATTTTACGTCCTTCGTCTAACTGAGGGTACTGAGACGGACGGTAACGCCACCAACTGGATAAATTATGTCCCCTTTACAAAGGGGACCTTGTCGAGCCAAATGCATTACGTGCAGCGAGCTCGTCACTGTATCGCCGTCACTATTTCTCAGATTGGCTTGGGACAGCCCTTGGCTAAGTTTTACCAGTACAAAAGTAACTACTCTTTTGGGTCGTACGCTGGTAAAATAAAAAAAAATAACCAAAGTTCAGCATCTATACAAATACCTTGGCGTATCTATTGAACAAACTAACCAGTTAGTATAAATCCTCTAACTCCTGTATCAACTCGTTCCTGCATGACGTCATTGTTTACATTCTTGACTTAGTGGGCGGAGCTAAAAACTGTCAAAACACAAATATAAATGTGAAGACAAATCGATTTTGATATAAGACTTAATTTTGAGTGTAGTTACCTTCCAGGGTCATTTGTTAACACAGAAAAATAAAAAACAAATGCTTTAAACATTTACAGGTTATAAACAACTGCTATCGTACATCTGGTATTAAAAAAAAATCAGATTTTAGCCTTTTTTTACATGCAAAATTCCAAATTACCAGTTGAAAATTCCTCTACTTGTGACGTCAGATGTAACAAGAAAGGTGTCTGCGGCGATCATAGTCACAATTATGACCACCCAGCCTTGCCATTGGCTCTAGAGAGGAATATAACGGTGAGTTTATGTAACTTATGACTGGTTCGAGCATGACTATCAAATGATGCTATATTATTTTCCGCGTTCGGTGGAGTTACCACTTAACCCACTGACTCTTCCCGAATGAAAAACGGTAGAAAGAGCCAGCCAATCAATAACAGCCATACTACGATTTCACAGTCAAATTTGATCAAAAGAGTCAGCAAACTTTGACTTAAAGCTAGACACACTGTGACACTGGAGTCATTTTGTATCTACAGCAAACTTTGACTTAAAGCTAGACACACTGTGACACTGGAGTCATTTTGTATCTACACAACCTAAAACCAACCATCATTTCCAGCAAATCCTTAACATATATATTGTTTTAAAACAAGATATTTATGTTAAACTTAACTAAGGGTAAAAATCCACATACAGTAGTAGCTTCGCACCTTCGTGTTAAAAACATTAAATTTTTAAACCCAAGTCCGTTTTCTTTCAACGGTTGTTTTTCAATTCTTTAAAATGTAATTCCATTTTTAAAGTAAGACTAATTTAATCTTATTTTTTTTTTAAATTTCACCCTTACACTAATTATTTCGTTTTGCATTATTTCTCGTTTTTATTTTCAAGTCCTGAAGAAGTAATTATACCATCTCCAAAACGTTGGCTTGAAATAAAGGATACGTATAACGTGCGTACTGCGTAATTTCCCCACTGAAGTGTCTTCATTATTAAACTACGTTCTCTCCTCTCTCTCTCTCTCTCTCTCTCTTTTCTCTCTCTCTCTCTCTCTCTCTCTCTCTCTTTCGAAGTGAAATGAAGAATCAACTTTAAAAACGACTTTCGTTTTACAACATTAATCTTCAATATTCATAATTACGTTACTATATATATATAATATATATATATATATATATATATATATATAAGTAAATAAATTATATTATATATATATAGATATATATATATATATATATATATATATATATATATATATATATATATATATATATTATATATATATTCCCCTTACGTAAAATTATAAAAATTTTGCTTTTATTTAGAACGTATGGTATTTTGACAAAAATAATTTATTTTGTTAAAAACTCTAATTGATTTACCTGTCGTTCAAATGTGTTTTATTTAACAGCATCACATATCGAATACTAATAGATTTTCCAGCTCTGGATACGTATGGCGTTGCATATATATATATATATATATATATATATATATATATATATATCGTGCAGGAAAAAGGGGCCAAAGGCAAACGCCGTGAAAAATGTTCCCCCTCACCTCCAGCAATAGAAGGAGAAGAGAGCCGAAATCAAGGTCCAAAGGTTTTGAGATGTCTGGACACTCTGCGTTTTAAAAATTGGAGGTCAAAGACAGGGTGAAAGATGGACTTAGGGAGGTTGTTTCAGAGTTGACCGGTCGAGTAGGTGAAAGATTGAGAATCCAGATTAACCCTTGCGTACTGCATGCTCTCCTTAAAGGAAGAAGCATGCAGTTAGAGAGTTCAGAAAAGCAGTGTCCGTTATAATAGCGATAGTAAAGAGAGAGAGAGAGAGAGAGAGAGAGAGAGAGAGAGAGGAGAGAGGAGAGAGGAGAGAGAGAGAGAGAGAGAGAGAGAGAGAGAGAGAGAGAGATTGAAGACAGTCAGTAAGAGGCGGGGAATTGATGAAACGAAAAGACTTTCATTCCACATGGTCAAGTAGAGCTGTATGGGTTGAGCCATCTCACACGTGAAAAGCATAATCCATACAGGTGTGGACAAGACTCTTGTACAGCGACAACAACTGAGTGGGGGTAAAGAAACTGCGGAGGCTGTACAGCACACCTAACATGTTAGAAGCTGTTTTAGAAAGAGCGTATACGTGATTTTACCCGGAAAGATCACGAGAAAAGGAAACACAAGCATGTTAAGAGAAGAGGACTATCCCCTTGAAGGCAAGGGGATAGTCGTATAGAGGAGTGTGACGTGTAGAAGGATGAAGGGACTGGGTTTTTGAGACATTGAAAGCCACGAGGTTTTCTCTACCCCCTCAGAGATAGCAAAAATATCAAAGGTTCGGATTCCACGTTAAGCTATAGGTCTAAGGTGGAGGAACAAGCTTGACCTTCGTCAGAATTGACAATTCGAGGGGAAGGAAAACCAAGGTTAAGCAGGGTGTATATGTTACGGCCTTTTTGCGAAATCGGTCTTTTTGAAAAAAAAGTCGATTTAAGTTAAATGAATGCCCGGTTAGGTCAACTGTCCGCCCTTGACGATTGGTTAGGTTAAGTCGTAATATTTTGTTGTTTAACAAACGTATCACGACTTAACCCTTTTGCAAAAAGGCCGACTTCACAAAAGGCCGTAATATATTATATATATATATATATATATATATATTTTTTTTTTCATAACATAATTGAAAAATAAATATTCTTATGATTCTGGACTTTTGAAACACCCTGTACATGTACATTAGAAATCATAAAAATTTTAGTATAATAAAAGGACGAAACTAAGCCTTTTGTTAATTAAAAGAATGTTTGGGATATATACAGTAAATCACGCGTGATCGTATAATATGACGTACAGAGTAAAGGAAATTCTAGTCATTCGTTTGAAACCTCGGATAACCTCACGAGTAAAGGTGTGTATTTCACGCACAAAGCAAAGGAACTTCAATTTTAATCCCCCAACACATTCAGTTCAAGGAATCAAATGTATGACTTTACTCCTCCAAGTTTGCTCTATGTGACCTTTTATGGACCTTTGAAATATTTGATACGATAAACTGACATTATCTTTAATGTCTACGAGCCTCTTTCTTTATTGAATCTGGTCATTGGTGAACGAGGAGGGTGTTTGTTATGAAATCTTTGATGGCCATCCTGGTTAGTGTAGTTATATTCTCGTTTGTTTATCTGTCTTACGAAAATTTATGATAACGATAACGTAACTGGGCTGTCCAGTTGACGAGACTAAAATCCTGAGGTATTTTTCTACCACTTCGAACCCCAGTCTCATTGTTCATTCGTCTGATCACGGTATGAAGGTGGATATAACACGAGCAAGAAATGTACGAGGTATCATTCGCGATGCCTTTCTTTTCGACTACAAGTTCACTTTGTAATATAATTTCGTTATAACGTATGCAGTCCTTAAAGAGACTATATAGTACATAAATTAATTCAAGGATCACACACACACACACACACACACGATGCCACCCTCACTTCCTTTATTCTAGTTTCAGAATCATCTCCGTTTTCAGACCTTTTTTGCATGAAGAGACGCACAACATCAAAAACTAAATCGGAATGAAAAAAATTCAACTTTCAGGTCGTCTGTTCTGAAGGACTTAAAGTACCAAAATAGTGCCAAAAGGATAGTAGATTGGAGGAGAGGGGTTGTGGCTTGTTACCATTTTAAAGGACTGTCTGGGTATTCGCATGGACAAGTATAAAAATAATTGAAAGGTATACGCAAGCATCTCTCTCTCTCTCTCTCTCTCTCTCTTCTCTCTCTCTCTCTCTCTCTTCTCTCTCTTCTCTCTCTCATCTCATATTACCTTCATTTAATTAGATATAAAAACGAAACTTTGTAACAAGTAGTGATAAAAATTGAAAAAAAATATTTATACAGTCGCAAACTGAAACAGCGCTTATGTAAAATTAATCAATCACTCTATATAAAATTAATTAATAAAATTAATTGCATTATTTACATATCAAAATACAATAACTACACGCTAACATCGCCTTTTTTTTTTTTTTCTATCATATCTATCAATCGAAGCGTTTTTGTTACCATTAACCTGTTCGGTAAATATTTGTGCTTCGTCCAATTTTTATCACAAACAATTAGCAAATACCTGTTCACGTTTCATCACAAACTGAACTTCCGATCACCACCATCCAGTTTATTATCACAGACAATCGAAAAAAACTTCTTCCAAATGACTGGAGTTCTGAAATTCCTTTAAATGGTTCGATAATTATCTACCGAATTAGAATGAAATGGGTGGTTTACGATGGTTTCTGGTGCAGTGTTGTGATCGATTTGATACATCTATGAGGCAATGTTTAGTTTGTAGATGTCTACTAGGTTTGAGGATTTTTAACTCGTGGAACATTTTATTTGTACGTTCATTATGTTTGTGATGCATTATGTTTAAGTTTCTCTTAATTGTTCTTTAATGTATTACCGTCAGTGGTCATAAAATATTGACGTGCACTTCCGTGAACACTAATACGTCATTTGGAGTAATAATAAGTCTTTGTTGGAGGTTATGACTGTAGTATGATCCGCATACTGGTAACAGGAAGAATTATTTAGTGACTGATGAAAGTCATTTAGATAAAGGAAGAACAGGATAGGTACCAAAATGCTTCCTTGAGGCATTCCGTGGGAAATGCATCTTGTCCGTGATGTAAGAAAGTCCTGTACTATAAACTGTGTCCTGTTAGTCAAGTATGAGCTGAACCCTCTTGAAGGTAGTCCCCTTGAAGACGTAATGTTCGAGTTGTTTTAAGAATATGTAATGAGACACCGTGTCAAAGGCTTTAGCTAGATCAAGTAGGAGGAGAATTAATGATTTTTTGTCGTTCAGACTGCCATAAAGTTCTTTAACATACCAGTTATTGCCTCGTTGGTCGTGTTGTCGTAGAAAGCCAAATTGGCGTTTGTATATTTTTGTTTTAACATAAATTAAATTATATATTTGATTATATATTACTCTCTCGTATAGTTTACTGACGGTTCGAAGGGCGGAAATAGGTCTGTAATAATAAAATAATAATAATAATAATAATAATAATGTTACTCATACTTATAGTAAAGTTCCCTCAGCGAATTTGGAATTAAATGTGAAACTAAAGGGGTATTACCTAGTAAGCGTGTGTGTGTGTGTGTGTATACGACTTCAGTATGATTTTGAAACACTGAATCATAAAGTATGACATTTACTGTCACTCATTTGCTGTTATGTGCGAGAAAGCAGAAATAAAATATCCCTTTCATAATAACTACGAGAATTATAGTGAATAACTCTCTCTCTCTCTCTCTCTCTCTATATATATATATATGTATATATATTATATATATATATATATATATATATATATATATATATATATACACACACACACAACCTTTCCTTTCAACCTTTCAAATGTTCCGTGCGATGATTCCTCATTTCACGAAGGCCCCTCCTCTCGAGTTGGCCTGATAAAGTAGCGAGTTGGTTTCTTGTACTCGCCATCTCACATAGCCCGGCTCATCGGGGAATGTCTGTACACACACACACACACACACACACACAAATACTATTAATATATATATATATATATATATACACGCACACACAGAGAGAGATAAAAATAACCTATACCACTAAAATTTTACCCACATTTACCCAATACTTCCATCAAAAAGAAACACGACCTAAGTAATGCCAAACTCAGACCAAAAAATATGCCAATACGTCGTCTGACTTCCACACATACCAAAAAAAAAAAGAATAAAGATCTCGTAAAAGGCCACCACGAGAAAGAGGCCAAATGAAAGCCTATGAAAACAAGGAAAGCTTAAAAGGGGACAATTAAAAAAACTCAACCACCCACCAGAGATAGATATTAAGTAGTTTTGCTACCAAAAAGTCGCGTATTCCGAGACTCTACAGAATGGCTTGGGAGCTTACCGGAACGGCTCTTTCTAATGCATAATTATATCATTTTTATAGGGCAAGAATCCGCTCGGGACTAATCTTGATTTTGTTCTCGGGGTTTTTTAGAGTTGTATCTCGAAAAGGGTAA
>JAJOZX010010333.1:110000-138460 GCA_023014485.1 Bathynomus jamesi | reverse complement strand
TTTAGCAGTATTATTGCATACATTATTATTATATACGGCTAATCAGCAGTTGCTGAGTTACCAGATAGCTCCATGTATTCCGAAGACAGAGTTGCCAGATACCATTGTATACACTATTATAGACTCCTAATCAGCCAGTTGGCTTAGAAGCTTAAATATTGCCAGATACCTGTTGTATACAGAATACCGGTAGTAGAAGGCATAACAATAAACAACATTGCATCATTCTTTTTATTATAAATATATAGAAAATAAATATACATTTGAGGAATATGCGTATAACAGAAATATATACACACAATTATGGGTATATATATATATATAAAATAAAATATACATTTCATATACATTTGAGGAATATGCGTATAACAGAAATATATACACACAATTATGGATGTGTGTATATATATATATATATATATAAAATAAAATATACATTTCATATACATTTGAGGAATATGCGTATAACAGAAATATATACACATAATTATATATAAAATAAATATACATTTCATATACATTTCAATATGTACATAACAGAAATATACACACACACACACAAATATGGTGATATATAAATAAAATATACATTTCATATACACGTCAATATGTACATAACAGTACAGGAGAAATATCAAGCAAAATATATACATATATATATAAACACAAATCAATAGAAATATGCGTATAATCAAAATATATATATACAATTCACTTTTTTTCAAAATACTAAAATAAAACCTGTCTTAATCGAGTTTACAATTACATCATTATGCTCTGCATTACGCAGTCTATGCGGCTTAATAATATTTCACCGCTTAAAGTATAGGGAAACCTGTATTCGATATGAATGGCTTTCATATCGTCAGTACTATTTTTGTCCCCACTTTACAACCGGTTGGCAAGTCATCTTTAAATACGTCTAGAATACAATCAAAAGCACGCACAAAGAGTTCATCGTTAGCTACATTATTAAACACAAGTTTATAAGAATGCTTTTCCAATCGAGGGTTTATTTCTACCGACTCGAGCTTTTCAATCGTGAACTCTTCACTCAACATAGCGGCAATTGAAATAATCTTCTAAATCGTTACGGACAACTGCGCGTTATATAAAGAAATAGTTCTTCAGGGTGAACGGTGTAGGTGAGCTCAGCCTTGTACCGATCAATTGCTTTGTACCAAAGTTCATGGTATTTCAAAGAGTCTAAACTTTTAAATAAACATCCAGCACTAGACCATTCTCACCAGTCCTACACTCGGTAAACCCATCGAGCAGAGCAGTGTATGCGTATTCAAGAACTGTATCACAAAATAAAGCATATCCGTAACACGCGCGTCTAATATAAGGTTTCAGTTTACGGAATCCGACGATTTCAAACATTCTGTCGAGGATGAAACGGTTTCGCGTAGGAATAAGAGCGTTATTATCAGAAGCATTCTTCCACATCAGCCTTATATCAATGCATGGCCGATCGTTATTTATACACAACGTACATACAACGGCGTATGAGGGCGCGTCACTAATCTGCTCTTCTTTGTACCTACGTTAGCAGGTATTTTATAACGATCTTCACACCACTTATCAACTATACAAAGATTCTATTCATCTCCTCGATACTTAAATAAACCCGTTTGTTTGTCGGTCTACATTCCGTTTCCAGTACATAGCTAATGGTACCGGAATTACGCCTGAACACGCGCAACGATTTCGTCACGGACACATCGTACGAGGCGTTGAGAATGCTGCTCAAAGGAAGTTCCATCGTATTCGAGGAGCGCACGTCTACTCGGTTCAAGCTCTGAGATAACTATGAGCCGTGTGAGGCACAGGCAGGAACGGTTCGACGGGCGGCTGACTCGATGATACGTGAATGGGCAGGTTCGTACGACTCGAATTGTTGCACATATTTGTTTTTCCGTTTCGTCACTACCAGCCTACGCACTTTGGATAAGAACTAGGCGCTAATCATCCCCACACTCCGGCGCACTATTTGAGAGGAACATATCTCATATTTTTCCTTTCTACCCATCAAACGATACTCCTCTCTAAAATCTGTTAAAAACTCACGCATGGCACTAGCCACAACCTCACTATGAACCTCATCATGATATACGTTAATATAGTGATAAAAACACCTAAGATTGTCCATGATCACGAGATTCACATTTTCAGACGTAGGGTATGAGTAATCGACATGGTGTAGCATGACGTAATACCGCTTGTCACACCCACCCATCCACAAGGCTCATTATCCATACCTGCTGCTTCTCTTCTGCACGCGTTGTTTCTTTTACTTCACGGTGTATGTGAGACTTTATAAAGTTTAGCCCTGCAGCATACTTCAGCACATCGTCTGTGCAACGAAAGCCTTCAACAGTCTCACCAGAACATCCGTAGAGTATTTGTACATCTTGGAACTTCGCACAATCCAATGTGGCTTTAAAAGAGGCATAGGAGGGGGAATAGGAAGTTTTTCGGTATCCACCACATCCTCACACTTTACTGAATACCATTTCATAAACGTTGTGCAAGCAATATTAAAGGTAGCCATTTCAATATACGTCTGATCTGAATACACGTCTGATCTCTCGGGCTTACTGCGGTCGACTGACCACGCAGGGACTCCCAGATAGTAGCATGACTCACGCAGTGGGCGGAGCTTAGAACTTTCACACACACACACACACAAAGGAGAAAGTGAAACGCTATTTGATTTATTGAGATATTCATATATTTACAAATACGATTCGAGATATTCAAGTTATATATATATATATATATTTACAAATAGATACGATTATATACAAGACGTGTGAGTTAGAAGCATCATTGGTATCAAAGGGTACGGTATCATAGGTCCAGGTAACTGGTAACGTTTCCTATAGTGTTACGGCACACCATCATACCCCTAAGTTCCTTCACGCCTCCCAGCTTCTGCGCCCGAAAATGTGGGTGCCTACAATTAGTTGGTGAGGTTCCAAACATACTAGATCCTTCAACGACTCAAAGTTAACAACCTCCCGATTCGCATGGTTGAGCGTAATACCCTTTGCCTTCACGATATATTCATTTCATCCCCTACCCTGACCCGTACCCCATAAGTCTTAGGTCCTGTTGAGATAAAAGAGTCGGCGTATGCGTCGTCCCCATACTCATCCTTGATCTCATCAGTGAGCTCGCCGAGGAACCCCAATAGCGGGCATGTAATCACCCTCCCTCTCTGTGAATATCACGCTATCTGTATCGGCATACAATACTCTCCGCCCAAGAGAATGCAATAGACCCAAAGTTTTATACGGGCGTAGGCTGTTGTGAAGCTCGCCACAGGTATGTTTGTAACCCTTGAGGTATCTGTGGCAAATTCAGTGTTGTTGTACTTTATTACGTAAGTATTACCTACATTCACGATCTCCATGACCTCTTTATCGGGGCATTGGCATAATCCCAGACATCGCTATAACTTTGTGCCAAATGAATGTTCCCTCTGCCGGTATTCTGCGCAAATTTTCCCCATAGACTGTTTAGACACAATTTTGCACTAAAGCGCTTGCCAGGATTCTTTACAATTTGGACATGATCAAGTTGTATACCTTCGCGGTCGCGGTAACGTTGAATATAGGCAGACTTTTCATCTTCGGTATCAACTCCTCGCGGATACCCTGATGCTTCAACCTTATCCTTCAAAAAGGCGTTTATATATGGTGTGAAAAGGTTGGGGAGCTTCTGAAACCTCCACACCTCGTGTATCTTCAGTATTCTATAACCATGGCGTACGGCTAGGGCCAGCTCAGGACTTGTATATACGCCTCTGATCTTACGCTGGTGGGGTATATGGTTACATTCGCCGTTATCCTCTTCCGCGCACTTCACGCACAGGGGAAACATGAGCTTGTCGTCGATAAACGACAGGTAAGATCGGCATCCATAAATTGCGTGGGGGGAGTACGTCTACGAAAGAGAGCCCAAAGTAATGATCATTCAAATTTTTGAAAATTCATTGATGGATGTAGGCTAGGCCCCACCAGTTTCTCAGGAGCGCCCACGGGGTACGGATTGCTCTTCATCACGTATGGGTATAAAGAACAGAAATCGTAGTAATGGAGCTTCACGCCCTCCGTAGGTGGGAAGTATAGTCTGAAAGGATTTGTACGTCCTCCAAACAAGCTATCACCACATTTGAGAGGATCCAGCACCATTGAACGCTTGATCGTTTTTTTTTCCTCACGGTATACATCGTCTGTCTCCATCCGTGCATCATATTCATGCCCACAAGACTTTGTGAGTGAACTGTGATCCTATAAGTTGATCGCGGGTGCGGGTCGATGCAAGACAGTCGGCAGGAGACCTACCGTTGATATCTCGGTGACTCCGCACTCAGGACGGGGGCATCCATGCCACCAGCAACCGTTAAAGGAGTACACAGTCTTCACACCAGTGACACGGTTTTCACTTAACCCATCAACCCAAAAAACACGTCCATTAATCTTAATGGGTACTTCACCCGTGTTGCGGGCGTGCTTTATGTATACACCTGTTTGTTGCTGCAGGTGTATGAGCCAGTAAATAGCCTTGTGTCCGTAACTGCGGGGGTTGTTTCGGTGAATAATGGCTAAGGTGTCTTTAGGCATGAAGTTATTCTTGAACACCGTAAAACATAATGATGCGATGGTGGTTGCGACTTGCAGTGGATCGCATTTGAAACGGGCTATGTACATACTTCTAAAGGCCTGGAAACATACTCTAAGCACGCGCACATCATTCACGCAATAACGCTCACATTCATCAGCTATATTATAAGGGTTACTTTCATTAAAACTGTCGTAGTATCGATCAAAGTCTTCACGTTCATCCATGCAGTCAAAATAATGTTTGGGGGGTGGTGGGCCTACGTAGTTTAAAGTCTCGCTGGTGAGGAAAGTGTATGGGAAGTATCCTTTGGAAACTTCAGCTGCTACTCCCATCACCTTGGGTAGCTTTGCTAATTTACAAGGTGTGAATAATAAAGTATCTTTAAATTGTACATTGCCTCTTATCTGCATCTGTATTAATTTGTTGCCTCTTTTCAATGGATCACCTGTAAATATCTCAGAGGATTCGTGTTCAAGCAACTCCTTATAAAGGAACTGCGTGTCAAACTTTGCCCCGTTATGGGCGAGAATATACACAGTCATTTTTTTGAACTTGTCGGCTAACTTGACAATATAGGACACAAATAGTTTCACAGGACTATCGCCGACATTCGTTTTAAAAACGTTTGTCCGTTTACCGCATTTGGGGCACTCGTCACATTCGATACCCATACACTCATCACAGATGGTCTGGCTCACAAGTAAATGTGGAATTACCTCTTTGGTTTCAGCGTTCGTATATGTTTCTATATCGTAGTACACAGTTATACAAGGGTTATTTTTAGGCTTAGCATCTTTCATATAACACACATGCTTTACTCCATCCGCCTTATATTCCTCCTGGCATGTAGGACAGTGAATTACGTCGCACTTGTGCTTAAATTTTCCCCAATTATCCATTGTGTGAAACACACCACATTCACAGATTCTCATTTTCCTGCACGTACCAATTGATTTATGGAGATCAAAGCAGCTATTATTGAAAAATGTGCGTCTACACACATCACAGTCTCTCTCTCAACTACACGGCTTTCACATTTGGTGCTTTTACACTGCTCACATACCATGTGACATTCTTTACAATGTCTCACTATATCATCCGCAAACTCGAGGCACCCCTTACACAAATCATGATGTCTCCCATATTTTCGACTTTTGTCATAACTCGCGTAAAGCCCCCTTATATTACGGATGGGGAGATACGTTGTTCCTTACAATCCTAAAATAAGTAGGGGCCTTGTACGATCTCTCACACAGCTTTTAAAAACATACACAGTCCGGCGGCGATCATCCAAACCAAATATAACTATGCGCACATTCATTTCCTGTTCTACCTTTCTCAGCTCTTCAGGACCCATATTACAGTCAAATTCAAGTTCACAGTCTACAGCTAGTTTACGGGCACGCTCAACGATCGTAGGCAGCCAAATTTTTTGAGTCCGTGTATTTTGTACAGTAAACATACGTGCTAAGAGTACTGCTATAAAGCCGCAACCACGATCGACGTTTATATGCCTTCGGTAAATAGTTGGAGAATTGAAGTTAAGAGTGTACGGTATGGCACTATGACCCGCAACACGGAATACACGGTCAATATTTACCGTGAAGTTGTCCATATTGAAGGCTATACTACTTTGGACGGCTTGCATTATACGCCCTAATATATATTCTACATCTTCAGCAGCCAAACGTCTAAACGGTACTATCACCCAATAATCGTCTACATCACCGTCATCTGACCCGAACCCAAAGGACAGACTCGTCCTGACTCACGCTCGTCGCGATCTGAAGAGCAAACTCTATAATATGCTGTACTACCCTGCGTATCCCGCGCTCAATTCCATTGCTATACATGACTCTAGGGTCGACCCTGACTCTATACCGATTCTAGTCAAGCGGGGGTGGGGGCTGCGGATCGCACTAACTCGAACGTAATAACATCCTCAACAGAACGGGGGGCGGAATAGTGGATATATTAGGCGCTGCTGATGGGGCCCTGTTGCGTAGGAGGGTTGGGGCTCTATTATTGTAGACTTAACAGAACGGGGGGCGGAATAAGGGGTATATTAGGTGCTGCTGCTGGGGAGGTTGTTGCGTAAGAGGTTGAAGGTTGGGGGTCTGCTGCAACAGGTGCGTATTTCGGTCGCTTTATACCTGATGTGGGGTTCTCATACCTCCGCTTTGGACGTGCAACCTGTATCGCTGGTGAGGGTTCAGGGGAGGAGATCACAACTACACTGTCATCGTCATCCGTAATGATAGGTTGCTCTACCTCATCGTCGGTTCTGTGGGAGAAGAAATATAAGGATCAGCACTCAAAATTTGTAATATTTTGTAAATGACCCACTTAGGAGTGTGACGTGTTAGAAATGGACTCTGTAGAAAAATTCAGATTCACGAGCCCATCCACATGTATTATATCTGGACTACAGGATGTGGTAAAACTGTGTTTATGCTTAAAATCATTAAAGAAAAGGGCGAGATGTTCTCGAAATTTGTGCATAAAGTTATATGGTGCTATTCGACGTATCAATCAGTGTTCAACGAGTACCAAGATGATATTTTGTTCCACAAAGGTGTATATGACGTTAATTCGCTAAAGGGAACTGAAGATGGATAAAACGTTTGCCGAGACATTTACAGTATACTCCCACCATCTTAACATAAGCGTGTTCTTCATCAATCAGAATCTATTTTTCAAAAATAGATACATGCGCGATGTGTCGTTAAATACGCAATATCTAGTCTTATTCGCGCAACGTAGAGATGTATCACAAATTGGGGTATTAGCCAATCAAATGTTCCCGAATCAGCGTAAGGAGTTTTTGGAAGTTTATAAAGAAGCTACAAGCACGCGTTACGGATATTTGCTTTGCGACCTTCATCCGCGAAACACGTTTAGAGTGCTTCTGCGAACGAATATATTTCCAAACGAGCCTGAAACGGTGTATATTCCAGAATGACAAAGAGACTAAAGAAATACCATGAATTAATAAAAATCTATCATCGACTGCCCCGGGCAATGCAGCAGATGTTTATTAAAAATATCGACGCCGACTTTTTAAAATGCATCTGTGAAATCTGTCTTAACGTTATAAATTGCAATGTATCAATGAAAACCCATCAGAAGGCTCGCCTACGCCGCTACAAGAACATAATACGTACACTCGCTCGTAAAAGTCAAACTGTAGCGAAGAAAAAACGAGTTATTGTGCAAACAGGAGGGTCATTTCTCCCCATCTTATTTTCAGTTTTGGGCCCTTTACTGACTAGATTAATATAATGAAGAAAGTGGTAGTGATTCCCCACGAGGTGTACGCTTCACTGCAAAGAGACACGGATCTAGATCCCCGTAAAAGCAGACTTAAAAGAATGGAAAGCGAATTGTTAGCCCTATTAAACAGTGAAAAAACACCTGATGAGAAAAGAATCTTATACCAAGAAGCTCTGCAGAAATTTCTTCACGAGTACGAAAATTATAAGAGCCCTACGGAGATTCCTGTGGTTATTAGGCACAGCACGGGGGCCGATGGCAACATAGGATGTGTCCGACGATACAGCTGATCAACCAAAAAGATTAGCCACACAACATATCGAACATGTATTAAAAAGTACCCTCCCACATACATTGAGGAGTAAAGGCTTAGGTCTTTATAATCTATTGAATGAGGATCCAGCCATACAATGGACCGATACAGGCGAGATCATTGTGGAAGGATCAAAGGTACAGGGATCGAATATCGTAGACATTGTCCATGATCTGGTGAGAAAGTGGGATAGGCCATCACCATCAGGATGGAAGCATATTAAAGCAAGACTACAACAAATAAATGTCCCTAAAACGTTGATAGGAAATCTGAACAGGTTAAAAGACTTGGAACACGCAACGTCTGTGGCACAATTGAAGACGCCGTCACCCCCTGCGGTAACACCTTTCAAGAGGAGAAAGAAGAGGTTAAACCAACCCTACCCACCTGCCTCTAAAATACGCAAATGGCTAACGTATTAACTAAACGTTATTATGACATTTCTGCCCCATCCTCTTACGGCGGCGTAGATAGACTGCACGTTTACGGAGTAGGAAAAAAAGATGTTGAAAGATTTTTGAGGGAGCAGGACGCTTATACGCTTCATAAGCCTGTGAGAAAAAGGTTTAAAACAGCCAAGACAACGGCTTCCTCGATTGATTCTATTTGGCAAGCAGATTTAACAGACATGCAAAGATATTCTGTGTATAACGATGGTTACCGCTACATTCTATTCATAATAGACGTATTCTCTAGATATCTGTGGCTAGTTCCTCTGAAAAATAAATCACCTGAAACAGTTGCTAAAGCCACCAAAACGCTAATGTTAAAAGAAAACAGGGTTCCTGGCTATTTTTGTACGGATATGGGGAAGGAGTTTATAGGCCGTGCTTTTCAGAATATGTTGACAGAGTTTAATATCAGCTATTACACAACCAATTCTATACATAAGGCTTCTTTAGCTGAAAGAGTTCAGCGCACCATAAAGGAACGCATGCACCGTTATTTTACACATAAAAACACATACAGATTTCTAGACATTCTGGAACCATTGGCATCATCCTACAACCGCTCACACCATCGCACGATTGGGGCAACACCTAACGAAGTTTTAGAAAGAGGTACGCTCCCGAGAAGAGATGGACCACCACCACCACCACCACCACACTCTGTGCGCTTCAAAATCAATGATTATGTAAGGCTGTCGCGTTCGGGGAATAAATTCGCAAAGGGTTTTGAGCAAGGATGGACACGCGAGATTTTTAAAGTTAGGGCTGTGAGACCTAAAGGTGTGATAATGATGTATTACATTGAAGATTTGAATGGGGAAGAAATCTCAGGAGGCTTTTACCGCGAGGAATTGCAGAAAGTTGCGTTTAATTTAGAAAAAAATGTGTTTAAAATTGAGAAAATTTTAGGAAGCAAAGGTTCAGGAAGGAGAAAAATGTACCTGGTGAAATGGCTAGGGTACCCAGAAAGCTTCAACACCTATATAAAAGCTGATGCAATAATGAAGCTTAAATAGTATGCAACATGGCTCCTAACCATTTCTACGTCACACTCCCGTCCTCCTCGTCCCTGTCTGTACACCCTAACAACACGCTAGCCAACTTTGTAACAGAACTCCATGGGCACATTGAATTGGGTCGTGATTCGTATGAGGTGGGGATATGCGAAATTCAGCTGGACACCGTCTTTTTAAATATTGAACATGAAGAAACCGTTTTTACGATTCTTAGAGACATTGACGAGTGTGAAAAAGCTGGGGTAGCTATGGATGAAACTATGCGCATCGCTTGGACTAAGATTGCACGGTATTACAGTACAGAAGTAAGACTAGGGCCGGGTCAATATGGTTCGGCCGAGGATGTTGTGAGAGGCTTAAACGTAAGTTTAAGAAACTCAAACCTTACGAATGATTTAGTATATGAAATCGTAAACAACCCTGCACATACACTAATCCTAAAATCAAAGACTAACAGATGTCTTAAAGAACATAGAAAGTTCAAAATTCTAACCAACGGCCGATATAGCGCAGCCTTCCAAAGAGACACATTTCACGAGACACAGTATAACTTGTCCAGATTAATGTATCAATTGAAGATGGAGAAATTGGCTGAAAGGTCCCCAGACATGTGCTATATTTACAGTAATATAGTGGAGCACCAGTTTGTTGGGGATACCCAGGCACGCCTGCTGCGCATTGCTCACATCCCCAACCATAGAGGAAGGAGTTTGAGTATTACATATGACAGACCCCATTATGTGAATGTCGCAACTAATTTAATAACCAATATCACAATATATATAAGAACGATTGAGGGCGAAAACTTCCCATTCGGTAACGGGAGCTTAACAGTGAAGCTACACTTTCGACGCACTGAGTTATAATGGATAGAAAGCCTTTCACCGTCTATCGAGGGATGCGATACCAGCGCGGTAGTGGACTTGGATCCATTTTTTCATCCATACTACGTACGGCTGTTCCTTTGCTGAAGAGGGGTGCCAGATACCTTGGAAGGAAAGCGCTACAATCAGGCCTTAACACTGCAGAAGACATATTGGCCGGGGCTAAACCTAAAGAAGCTCTAAAAAAACATTTAAAGCGTACACGGAACGAAATCATCAAAGATGCAAAGAGAAAAATGCGTGGTGGCGGGAAGAAGAGGGCCCCCGGAAGAAGAAGAAGAAGGGGTCACGTGGTATTAAACGTAAAAGGCTATCAAAAAAGAAATGCTGTAAGCGAATGAAACCTATGGTTGACCACTTTTTTGACTGATATAAGCTAAGGATATTGATCTCATGAATCATAGTTTGTTTACCACTTGTCGAGAGAGGAGTCACTATTTCGCCATGGCACGCTTCATCCACCCATGTAGTTCACAATGCTGTAAGTCGGAGCTGTCCTTTTTTGAGCTCCCGCCAACCCAAGTTTCTATTGAGCACAGTGACTTTATTACAATTAACCCTTTAAACACAATTAGTTCCCCGAGTGCACCTATAGAATTCGTGATACCCAGCTCAGGTCCTTACTTTTTTGATCCAAGCTGTGTGCACATGTACGCTAAGCTACGTATAGCCCATTCTGATGGAACGGCCTGCGATGACAAATATGCTGTATACCCTGAAACAAACTTTCTGCACGCCATATTCAACCAGTGTGACGTATATTTAAATCAGACCAACATATCGGCAGGCACGGGGTACTATCATCTACGAGCCTATTTGGAAAATGTCCTCAACTTTTCCAAAGAAGCGAAGGCTACCTTTTTAAGTGCGGAGGGATATTATCAAACTAAAGATGAAAATAGTATAAAGGACAAATTTAAAAATTCTAAAAAGAAAATATACGAGTGTTTTGGACGGTTGCACACAGATTTCACTTTCCAGGAGAAGTTGCTTGTGAACGGGGTGGATATGAAAATAAAGCTCACCCGCACGAGTCCTGAGATCTGCTTAAATCTGGATGCGAATCAAGAAGAGGGCGCAAAGTCCGTTGTGGTTCACATTATGGACACATACCTCCGCGTACGGCGAGTGAAATTAAGTTCACCAAAACAACTAGAAATTGAGAAAAATTTACTAAACGCTACAGTGAAATATCCTATTAACAGAGTGCAGATCAAACTATATACGGTTCCTGCAGGGTTGGCATCGAAGCAGATAGAAAACATTGCCCTGGGAAATCTTCCTAAAAGGATATTAATCGGCATGCAGGACCACGCTTCGGTGAATGGAAAATATAAAAAGAGTGCCTTTAAATTCGAGAATTTCGGACTTAAAAATATAACTCTATACGTTAATGGCACTGCTTTGGGTGGAACAATGGGTACGGACTATTCATCAGACGCTGTGTTACCTCTTTGTGCCAGAGCCTATAGTAATCTGACCCATATTGCAGGTGATTGTGATGAGCTTGGTAATGGGGTAACGCAGGAAGAATTCATTGATCAATTTAACCTTTATCCGTTTGACATTACACCTGACTTATCTGCTAGCGTAAATACCCATTTAACACCACAGCAGAGCGGTAACATCTCAGTGCGGCTGGAATTCGCCAAGCCTATAGACGCTCCTATTAGTGTACTAGTATATCTCGAATCGCAAGCCCTAATAGAAGTAGATAGATTTAGAAGCGTTATCACTGACTTTTAAAATGGATGCTAATACACTTCAGAAAGTAATGGAGCGAGTCACACGTTCCAAATTTATCGGCGTGTTTGCGAAGAATGAAACATTGAGTTTGCCAAGTACGCGAGAATGCGGTAGTCTTATTGTGAACACAGACATCATCGGTAATGAAGGGATTCACTGGATCGCTGTCTATTTTAAAAATAGACAGCGCCTGTACTATTTTGATTCACTCGGTACTCAACCCTGGAGTGACCCTATTATTGTAAAATTTCTCGCTCAGTTACATATTCCCGAAGTTGTATGGAACCCATTTCGTATGCAGGGATATTTTACTAATGTTTGCGGAATGTACTGTGTCTCATTTCTCATGCATATGTCAAATGATAAAGAATTTATAAATTTTTTAAATTTATTTGACCCGTGTCACACTCACCGAAACGATGAAATGGTATGCAGACAGATAAAAAACCGTTTTCCAATTGTACGTACTCGTTGTATATTATAATGTTTTTGTTCGTATATTTGTATATTCGTTTATTGTACTGATTTCTTTCATTTAATAAATTTATGAAAATATATTGCGTCTTCTTATCCCAAAAAGATCGAAAAACACTTACATTATTTGACATTGTTGACTGATTAGTATATCATCCGTATTCCCTTCAAAAGATTGTATAACTCGTGTCAAATCCTCATCGGACCTTAAAGGAAAACATATACAGAGTATACAGACAGACAGATCCCCATTATGTGAAGATATCTTTGGTTCGAGGAGTGAACGCCATAAAAATTTCGATTTTAGCATAATGGGGAAATAACATTGATTGACATTTTTGGCGAGTATCTATTTGACGAAATACTACAACTCTCCGTATATATATAAAATCGAATTATGGACACTTACATTTCTATGGTAGTCCCTTGCGTCGGATTGTAAGGAGCGTCACTGCAAATATCTTCTACGGTTTGCGTCGAAAATAGTTCGCCACAATCAGCAGCATTGAAAAGACTAATTGTGGTTAATGCTGCAGTATCACGTTCTTCATACAAGTCTGGGGAGACGTACAGGTCCATGGTGGAGGATGTGTGACACTGCTGACTGATCAGTATATCATCCGTATTCCCTTCAAAAGATTGTATAACTCGTGTCAAATCCTCATCGGACCTTAAAGGAAAACATATACAGACAGACAGACAGACAGATCTCCATTATGTGAAGATATCTTTGGTTCGATTACCAATTTCGATTTTAGCATGATGGGGAAATAACATTGATTGACATTTTTGACTAGTATCTATTTGACGAAATACTACAACTCTCCATATATATAAAATTCTAATTATGGACACTTACATTTCTATGGTAGTCCCTTGCGTCGGATTGTAAGGAGCGTCACTGCAAATATCTTCTACGGTTTGCGTCGAAAATAGTTCGCCACAATCAGCGCATTGAAAAGACTAATTGTGGTTAATGCTGCAGTATCACGTTCTTCATACAAGTCTGGGGAGACGTACAGGTCCATGGTTGATTACACTAGGCAACAAATTTCAACTTTTTTTTTGTTACAGACACGTGAACTACTGATTCCTACTAAAGCGCTGATGCTGATTTCAGATCTGATATCAAAATTTCTCTATCACGTCCAGATTTTGTGTAACCGAAAACCCCTATTTTTCATTTTTTTTCTCACCCGCTTCTATTACGAAAGCCGTCTAAGCTACTTTTCCGTGCCACGTTTTATGTTAAGCATACTTAAATAATTAGTGAACAGGGATGTCTTTCCTCCTTTATTCTGGCTTAAGACAGACAGCGGAATTCCGCTGGCGGAGTTACCACCCCTGCGCCCAACCATCCACCCAAAGCGCGTTAGTATTTTGTTGTTACTACTGAAAGGCAAATTCCTGTTCTTAAGTGAAACTTTGGTGTGTCCTCTTCCTTTGTCGCTTGTAGGATGACGAGCTCTCCTTCTGCAGGAACCAACAATAATCTCCCATCATATTTGGGTTGAAATTACCTTGGTATCTGTTTTCCATAACTGAGATCTGTTGGTGGAAGCGCTCACCATGCTCGTCACTTACAGCCCCAAGGTTGGCCGGGAAGAAGTCAAGATGAGAATGTAAAAAATGAATTTTCAAAGACATTCTGCATCCCATTATTTCATAAGATTTAAGCATGTTTTCTACGAGTTTACGGTGGTTTTCAGCTTTGTGGTTTCCAAGAAAATTTTTGACAACTTCAACGAAAGATGTCCATGCTCCTAGTTCATTCTCATTTAGGTTAGATGGAAACGATGAGTCGTGGATGACACTGCGGATCTGTGGTCCAGTGAAAACTCCAGCTTCTAGCTTAGCATCTGTCAATATTCCTTTGAATTTATCCTTTAAATATTGGAAACCACTACCTTGATGATCCATACCCTTCACGAAATTTTTCATAAGGCCAAGTTTAATGTGAAGTGGTGGAAGATGTACTTTCTGAGGGTCAATAAGTGCTGGGTGTTTCACATTGTATTTACCAACAACATGTTCAGTTCTAGATGGCCAATCATGTTTTTTGTAGTGGTTCTTGTCATCTCTGCTGTTCCATAGACACAAAAAGCACATATGCTTTGTGTAGCCCAACTGTAACCCAAGAAGTAATGATACAACTTTAAGGTCGCCACAAATATTCCATGTGTGGTCCTTATATTTGATGAGTCTTAGCAGCAGTTTCATCGATTCATAAGTCTCATTAAGGCCAGTGGCATGTGCTACAGGTATTGAAGGTTTTTCATTGCCGTTGTGCAGTAATACAGCTTTAAGGCTAGCTTTACTAGAGTCAATGAACAGTCTCCATTCTTTTGGATCATAGCGACAGCCAATCCCTTGCATCAGACCACTGATATCGTGGCAGAAACAAACGTTTTCTTCCTGTAAGTAAAATGATGAAAACTGCAAATGGCGATGGCGGAAATGGGAAACTTTGGTGTTTGGTTGGAGAAGATTAAATTCTTGAAGTCTTGAACCAAGCAACTCTGCCTTTTCTTTTGGTAATTCCAAATCGCGCACTAAGTCATTTAACTCCGCTTGACTTAACAAATGTGGGGAAATATTTGCATCTGGAACATATATGCCATCTTTCCCTGTTTCTATATCACTAGCAGAATCTTCAGATGAACTGCTGTCTGTTATCGTTGCTGGTGGAACTGGTGGTGGATTTGTTTCATCATGTGGTACTGGTTTCATTGCTGATTCGCAGTTTGGGTACGTGATCTTTGATTTGTTTTTCTTTGTGAAACCAGCAATCTTTGTCAAACAAAAATAACAATCATTGAAGTGATTTTTCGGCTCACGCCAAACCATGGGGACTGAGAACGGCATAGCTTTTCTTTTACCATTCATCCAAGCTATTAACATTGCATTGCACTGTGCACAGCAAATATGTGGTGCCCAGTCCCTCTGTTGGTCTCCTAACTTACAGTCAAAATAACACTTGTAGGCAAGTTTAATCTTTGTTGTTATGTTTCTACGTTGTGGCTTAGGTGTATATTGTCCACAGACAAAGCAGAAGTTGTCTGGGTGATTTACACAAGCACGTCTATTTGATGCCATTTTGAATTACCATACAATATCTGAAAAAACGTAGAAAGTAATTATTACGATGTGCAAAATAAAAAGAAATACACACCGTAGTACAAAACAAATGCTATAAAAACACACAAGTCACCACAACCTGTCACTTGCTCATCAGCAGAGAGCTTCAACAACCGTTCTGCTTGACTGTCACGTAGCGACTGACCGTTGGGCCGTTGCCCGTTACTATGCTCTTGACTCAGTGTTGCCAACTCGGGATAAATTTTATTTATCAAAATTGTTCGAATTTGTATATAGTTGGCAAAAAAATTGCTTTAACCTTGAAAAGCAAGTTTCATATTACTGGCATTAAGCCGATTAAAACCAAAATCTGGACGTGGTAGAAAATTTTACTAAAAGTGATTTGCATTTTACACAAAATCTAGACGTGATAGAAAAAATCTAATTATAGATTTGAAATCAGCATACCGAAATTAGCTAGGAGCACCTATTTGGTCTTCTGTAACAAAATCTTTGTTGCCTAGTGTTATTCACTGATGCGAAAATAGCTACTGTTACTCCCAACTGAAAATATCCCCTTTTATATGCACATTCGCCAAGCTCCGCCCAAAAGACCAGATGTCGTAGTGATTGGCTGCCGATGTAGCTGGGTGGAGCTATGACGTGTACCAATCCGCTATAACGAGACCGGACGAGTAACATATATATAAAATCGAATTATAGGCACTTACATTTCTATGGTAGTCCCTTATATTATATTTTTTACTTACAAATTATTAGTATTGTTTGTTAACATAATTGTTAACTTATTTTATAATAAAGAAATTATATCCTAATTATATTTTAAAAAGAACATTCGGTTTCAACGTTAAGCTGTGGTCTAAGGCGGCGTGGCATGAATAAATACTAAAATAAAATTAAATGTTAAAAATCTTTATTCATACGTTATTAAAAGTTAAAAATCTTTATTAATAAAACAGGATAGAAGCATATGAAAGTCAAGGTAAACTATAGTTGCAAATTATAGTTAGGTTATACGATGTTTTTCGGATATACTACTGCCTCGGGTTAAATGTCCTGTTATTTTAAATCACGTATTTGAAAGAGTTAATTATTATTGCTACATAGAAAAAATCGTGCATTACGATGTTTTTCGGATATACTACTGCCTCGGGTAAAATGGTCCTGTTATTTTAAATCACGTATTTGAAAGAGTTAATTATTATTGCTACATAGAAAAAATCGTGCATTACGATGTTTTTCGGTATACTACTGCCTCGGGTAAAATGGTCCTGTTATTTTAAATCACGTATTTGAAAGAGTTAATTATTATTGCTACATAGAAAAAATCGTGCATTACGATGTTTTTCGGATATACTACTGCCTCGGGTAAAATGGTCCTGTTATTTTAAATCACGTATTTGAAAGTTAATTATTATTGCTACATAGAAAAAATCGTGCATTACGATGTTTTTCGGATATACTACTGCCTCGGGTAAAATGGTCCTGTTATTTTAAATCACGTATTTGAAAGAGTTAATTATTATTGCTACATAGAAAAAATCGTGCATTACGATGTTTTTCGGATATACTACTGCCTCGGGTAAAATGGTCCTGTTATTTTAAATCACGTATTTGAAAGAGTTAATTATTATTATTGCTACATAGAAAAAAATCGTGCATTACGATGTTTTTCGGATATATTCCCATCATTAGCCCAGCGTCTTGACCACTAGGCCTCCTAGGGTACCCATTTATCTACCAACCACTTTCTTTATTGTGTGGAACAGCTGGGTTTTGCTGCGCGCCGGCTGCCGTCGGGTCTCGAACCCTGGGCCGATGGATTCGTAGTCCGCTACGCTAACCACTACACCACCGAGGCGGTATTTGTCATTACTTACTCGGACTATAGTGGATTTAATTATCCCAGAAGAGTTCCATGCACGGTCTGTGTGTGTAGCATATATATATATATATTATATATATATATATATATATATATTGGGGGGGGGAGATCTCTCACCCGTTCTTCGGCCCGACCCCGTTTCATTGTAGAAATAATAATAATAATGATAATAAGAATTGATGTGCAAGGTGTTTGCAGTTAAGATGTAGTTTGTGTGTAAAAAGTTATTTATTAATAAGTAGAATTTAATTGGCTTCAAATTATATTTTAAAATACGCGTAAATATTTGTAGAAGTAATAAGAATGATAAAATTAATATCTGGAGTCAGTGGTGATTTCTGCTCGAATAGCTTGTAGAAGGATAATCCCTCCTCGACCCGAAAAAGGTCCCTAGAGACCTTTTTCGTTCGAATCGTGTCCCTAGAGACACGATTCGAACTGATTTAGCTTCTGCCTTTCATCGTGTGTGTGTGTGTGTGTGTGTGTGTGTGCGTGCATGAGTTGTTTATTATATATATATATATATATATATATATATATATATATATATATCAATTGGGGAAATCCAACTTTCTTCGTTTCTTTTAATTTCGTCATTTTTCATTTTTTTCGTCGCAGGAATAAGGCTATATGTTTCATAAGTTTTCATCTCGTTTGGTGGAATTGTATCGTAAATTATCGTATTTCGAATTGTATCGTAAATGATCATTTCGTTTCGTTATTCGTGAGGGTTGAATTATGGATAACTATGTTATTTGTTTCGTTCATCTTCAAGTTTAATGAAGCTGTATTTAAATGAAGTTTCATAATTAATTGGTTTTACTGTTATTTAGGAAAATTTATATTGGGAGCAAACGTTACAATAATAAGCTTATGTCGATATAGTTACCCATTGAATTGGAACTCTTTATTCACGTTTGCTATTATTTATTGAATGGTGGATAATTAGTTGGGTAACCCTTATAAAAATTCGTTTTCTGTCTAACGAAATAGGGTAACTTTGTAAATTCTATTAAAGCGTAATGAAAGAGGCGCTTGTGTTATTTTATACGGTTGAATCTTGTATAACCATATAAATATATATTGTGGTATTTATATGATTCATTAGTTTATTATATATACAAGTACATTTGGAATAACAGCCGTTATATATGTGTTACACGATTAATGGGACACATGGCGCTATCTGGAATTATGGATAACTATGTTATTGTTTCGTTCATCTTCAAGTTTAATGAAGCTGTATTTAAATGAAGTTTCATAATTAATTGGTTTTACTGTTATTTAGGAAAATTTATATTGGGAGTAAACGTTACAATAATAAGCTTATGTCGATATAGTTACCCATTGAATTGGAACTCTTTATTCACGTTTGCTATTATTTATTGAATGGTGGATAATTAGTTGGGTAACCCTTATAAAAATTCGTTTTCTGTCTAACAAAATAGGGTAACTTTGTAAATTCTATTAAAGCGTAATGAAAGAGGCGCTTGTGTTATTTTATACGGTTGAATCTTGTATAACCATATAAATATATATTGTGGTATTTTATATGATTCATTAGTTTTTTATATATACAAGTACATTTGGAATAACAGCCGTTATATATGTGTTACACGATTAATGGGACACATGGCGCTATCTGGAATACCTTGCGCTATCTGGCAACTCAGCCAGAATAGAGGATTATAAAAGATCGCGAAGCTGGCGAAGAACCATTCCCCCCTCGGCTCCGGCCGAGTAAGGAGCTCTGCTCCTTCTATTTCAGGCCCTTGGGTAAACCCCATAGTGGCCTCTTAGGTTAGGGAAACGAAAATAAATTGGGGAGAACTCCACTCTGTCCTTCAGGTGTCTCTCTCCCTCCTTCAGCTCTCTCTCTCTCTCTCTCCTGCATGTATCTTCCTCCTTCAGGCGTCTCTCTCTCTCTCCTGCATGTTTGCCTCCAGCATGTGTACTCCTGCATGTGTACATCCAGCATGTGTACCTACTGCATGTGTGCGTGTACCTCCAGCATGTGTACTGCATGTGTACTCCTGCATGTATACGTATGTGTGTACCTACTGCATGTGTACCTACTGCATGGTTACCTCCAGCATGTGTACTCCTGCATGTGTACCTATCCTCTCTCCTTCAGGCGTCTCTCCCTCCTACAGGCGTCTCTCTCTTCTTCAGGCGTCTCTCCCTCCTACAGGCATCTCTCTCTCTCTCTCCTTCAGGCGTCTCTCCCCCCTTGGCTCAGCCAACTGGCTGATTCTGGCTGATTAGGAGCCTATAAAACAACGCCAGCCCGGCTGGAAGTCTTAGTGTGCACTTGGCTCCTGCCAGGTGAACACCTCTCCTCCTTTCTCTCCTCCTCCTTTCTTTCTCTTGGGGGATAACGCCGCCTCCAAGTTTCCCCCCACCCCCCTTTCCCCCACCCCCTTTGCAACAACCCCCACCCCCCTTTGCAACAATCCCACGTTGCAACAACCCCCTTCCCCCTTTGCAACAACCCACACCCCCTTTGCAACATTACATAATAACCTGCAACATTCCTGCACTCTCCCCTTTTGCGGCTATACTACTGACTTGCGAGCCGCCTTAGTGGCAAGCTGTTTGCGAGGGGCCTTTCCTCCCGTCGATTTACGGGCAGTTTGCTTTGTACGAGCCATTCTTCCTTGACTGCGAAGACGAAACGAAATAAACTAGACAGTGAGTGAGTTGACGTTATAAGAGGTTAAATTAGAGTTATAGGAGTGATACCAGAAAGTGGGGAAATGGGAAATATAGATGTAGAGTTGATAGGTCCTCGGGCTCACCAAGGATGCGCAGTTTTCTTTTTACTTTTTTTTTGGAGGCAGGGGGGGTTAAGGTTTGGTGATATTTGTTTCACCTTCCTTGCGCGTTCAAGCTTATGTGGGGTGCTTGACTTGTTAGCTTATAGTTTGGGTTTTCTGCCTTTTATTTATTTATTTTTTTCTCTCTAATTTTTTATATATTCTTTTATTTTTATTTTTTTTACTTATTTATTTTTTTCGTTAATTTTTTTATTTTTTACATATATACACACACACACACACACACACACACATATATATATATATATATATATATATATATATTACTGTGTGTGTATATATTTATATATATATATACATTTTTTTTTTTTTTTTTTTTATCTTCTATAGGGTACAAAAAGTGCCATTGTGGGGGGGTTTCTGCTGCGGGGTAGACTTCTATTGAAGTAGGAGTACTCTCTCTCGCGCTGAGGTCCAGTATCGAGTTCTTCATAGGTCTGTGGAGAGGTGTTTCGTACCTTCCTGCAAGTTTTCTCCGCCCCTCTGTGTAGAAGCACATTGAAGGCGGGTAAGTTGGCTTGTCGATGCAGTGTCTGGGTTGAGATCCTGTCGCTGAGTCGTTTCCCCAGGATGAATCTTGTTCCTGCGTTTTGTATTCTTTGTAGCAACATCAGATTTGTGTCGCTCGTTGTGTGCAGTGTAATTGCCGGGTATTCGAGGATTCACTGTACGAGCGCCGTGTACAGCATCTTATTTTTTACCGAGAGTCCCCTCAAACGGTAGAGTTTACAGAGCTCTCCTTTCGCTTTGTTTGTCCTTACTGTGGTGTGGTTTTTTATAGCCAAAGCTGTTGATGGTCAGGCCGAGAGCTGTGCCTTGTTGCTTGTAAGGTTGGATTCGGTTGTTTATTTCTAGTGCGTGAACCTTCCTGCGGCCAATGTTAATTACTGTGAATTTCTGTTGGTCTGTCTGAATTTTCCATCGTTCCTCGAATTCGTTGATTCTTTCAATTTGTCTCTTCAGCCTGTTGGCGTGTTGCTCTTTGCTGAGGTTTGATGTTACTATTTGTACGACTGTAATTGTGAATTTATTCTTGACAGTCTTTTTTGTTTCTCATTTATGTTGAAATTCATCTATATGATAGCACTAATCACAAATGAAGTTCCTTATATTAAATAATTTAAATAATTTCAAGACACACACACACACAATAACATACACACACACACACTTATATATATATATATATATATATATAATGATACTTAAGAACATTCAAAACAAATCGTTTTCGTATATAATTAATTGAAACGTTTTTTTTAGTTCATTTTATATATATATATATATCAGTGGCGATTTCTTAATGAATGCAACGCATGCAATGCATGTGTTAAATATATTCTCTTTTCAGATCTAAGTAAGGATTATAATTGACAAAAATAATTTTCAGAAACTAAAAATAGTCTAAGGCTTCAATCACGCATGTACTGGCTATTGGGCGTAAGCAAAATTATGTCTTATTTCATTAGACAATTAAGAACATTTTTCTGTACACAGATCGAAATACTTGTAGCTAACGCATTCACTAATTCAGTCTGGGTACAGAAAAATGTTCTTAATTGTCTAGTGAAATAAGACATGATTTTGTTTACACCGCCTTGCCTTGGGCAATTTTTTAAGGAGACTTCTCACTATCCATAAGATTTTTTTTTTGAGCCTCATAGCTAAATTCAAAAGGCAATATGTTTTAAAATATGCTTAGAAAATTTACTTAATATTTTTACTAAAAATAATTAAAAAGCTTTGTTCTGATTTTTTTAATTAATGAAAATAATACGGCATGCATTCAGTTTTATAGGTGCATTCACCAAAAGTAACATCTGGCAATTCTGACAAGGCTTCTTTCCAGTACCACCGCCGCAAGCATCCACTTGTGTTCGGTGTTCCCTTTTGTGCTTTAATTATTTTGGATAATCAGTTAAATAAATTATAGCATTGTAGTGCCCATAATGACTGACGATGTGTTTAATGAATTGAAGACTAGAAGATTTTACTCACTCTCTTTTGATGAGAAAAAGCGCATATTGAATAATGGCAGACCGATTCCACATTTGAATTTAAGCAAAGAAAATAAAGGCTTCACTAGGAAATTTAATCCTAAGCTGTATGATGATGTTCCCTGGTTATGTGGAAATATTTCAAATAACAAATTGTACTGTTGGTCGTGTTTCCTATTTTCAAGAGATAACTCTGTGTGGAATTCTGTTAGTCGTGGATACGACGATTTAAACAATTTACATACTGCAATTTCTCGCCATGAAAAATCTCTTGCTCACATAAATGCATTTGTTGATCTTAAAACATTTGGAAAGTCAGAAAGAATTGATTTAATACTCGACAAGCAGAAATCAGTTGCCATTTCCAGACATAACGAAGAAGTTAATAAGAATCGAGAAATTTTGAAACGTTTGATTAAGATAACATGTTTTTTAGGTATGCAAGAATTAGCATTTCGCGGTCACAATGAAGAAGAAAACGCTGACAATATGGGTAACTATATTGAATTGGTATTTTGTATGGGAGAATTCGATGAAAAGCTTCAAAACCATTTAAAAACTGCGACTGTTTTTAAGGGAACATCATCTGCTATTCAGAATGACATAATTCAATCTATTATTGCAGTTATGTTAGAACAAATAAAACGTGAGCTTATCGACTGCATGTATGTGGCGATTTTATTAGATGAAACATCTGATGTCAGCTGTTTTTCTCAACTCTCTACTGTTGTTCGTTATGTTAATAAACATGGAGAGATTTGTGAACGATTTATAAAATTCAATGACGTCAGCAATGATAGAAGTGCAGGAGCGATTTCTGATTTATCTATAAGGCAACTAGGTGAACTGGGCTGTTTGAAAAAATTAGTTGCTCAAACCTACGACGGTGCTGCTGTTATGGGGAGCGATCTTAATGGAGTACAAACAAAGATTAGAGAAACTGTACCAGAGGCTATTTTTCTTCACTGCTACGCCCATAAACTTAACCTTGTTTTATCCCAAGCTGTCGCTGAAATTTCCGAATGTAATAATTTTTTTCAGTATTAGGAAGTTTGTCATCATTTTTCAGCAGTTCAACTAAGCGAACTTCAATGCTTGACAAAGTTGTTGGAAAGCGTTTCCCTAAACTGGCTCCAACGCGGTGGAACTATTCATCTCGTCTAGTTGAAAGAGTTAAGGAAAATAAAGAAGATTTAATAGATCCTTTAAAAAGCATTCTTGAAAACCCAAAGAAATTTGATGAAAAAACAAAAAATAGTGCACGCGGATTGCTTGCTGGTATCGATACTTTCGATTTTAATTTTTTATTAGAAGTATTTTCTTCAATTTTTCCTTTTACTGAATATCTATTTAATGTGCTGCAAACAAAATCTATGGATATTGTGTATAGCTCAATCACCGTTGAAAGCACTATGAAAAAAATCAAACAAATAAGGGATACAAAATTTGCAGATATGTGGGACTTGATAACAGAAAGATGTGGTGAACCTGTATGTAAAAGGAAACAGTCTTTCTCCACAAGAGAAGTATAGTCAACTATTTCATGAAATATTCGATAATATACTTCTTCAAATGAAAGAGCGTTTCAGTTCAATGGAAAAATTGGAATTCATTGAGCTTTTAGATTGCAAAAAATTTGAGTTATATGATGTTACTTTCCCAGAGAGAGCTTTTGAATCTTTGAAAAGAAGCTACAATTCATTTTTTGAGTTTCCTCGTCTCCGTTCTGAATTTGTGTTTTATATTCGCACAAATCTTTTGCCAAAAAGAATGTTGCTGAGCTCCTAAAATATCTACTGGAAAGCGAAATGCACAAAGGTCTTAAGGAAATATATAAATTGACGAATTTGATTCTAACTATACCAATATCGACAGCAAGTGTTGAGCGATCATTTTCTGCGCTTAAAAGAATTAAAAGTTATTTACGGAGTTCCCAAAGTGAAGAAAGGCTATCTAATCTTGCCTTAATTTCAATTGAAAAAAATTCCCTCAAGAAGCTTATGGAGAATCGAGAGTACTTTTACAATTTGGTCATCGAAGAATTTTGCAGGAAAACTAGGAGAGCAGAATTTCAATTCAAATAATGCTTCACAATTATTTAAGGTAAATTTTAAATTTGTATCTTTTTCTTTAGATCAATTCGGTAACTACTATATATAAATATGTCTAATTTTTTGTTCGCATATTTAAGCCTAACATTAAATGAACTTTCCTTCAAAGAGGTCCCCAAAAGTTTGTAAAACACCTTTAACTTGCTAAGTTCTATGTAAACAATATGCAAAGTTTGGGCAAGAGGGTTAGGCGGATGTTTTTCTTCCATTCCATAACATTGCATGCCTGAACAAAAATGTCACGAGTCGCCACTGATATATATATATTATATATATATATATATATTATATATATATATATATATATATATATATTTATATATGGAAATGAACTCAGAATGGTTCCCTGAGATTTTTTTATAATACACACAGACCGTGCATGGAACAAGTAACTTTTCTAGGAAGATTAAATCCACTATAGTCCGAATAAATAATGGTAAATGACAAATACTGTAGTTTTTTCTTTTTCATGATGCTAGACAACGTCGGGCTAGCATCATGAAAAAGAAAAAACTATAGTATTTGTCATTTACCATTACTTATTCGGACTATTGTGGATTTAACCTTCCTAGAAGATATATATATATATATATTCTTACGGTACACTTTAATTAGTACTTTGAACCGAAATTACTATAATTGTTTGGGACTAGTATGTTCCATGGACTGCTCTCGATTTTCCTACGAAATTGCAAACAAGGGCAGTCGATGACCCTGATTTTGTTTCTGCAATCGGTTTTCTTGAGAAATGATAAAGAAAAATGTTATTGGATATTGAATAAATTTATTTACTGAAACAACGTAATACACTGCAACATCTTTTTGAATAAGTCTCAGCTGGTGTGGCGCTTACGCTATACCATACAAATTCACAAAAAATGACAAGAATTAGTGCGATATATATCTTGCAAAAAACAATAGTATAATAAACTCGATTAAGTCGGGTTAGGTTAGGTTAGGTTAGGTGAGGCCAGGTTAGGTTAGGTAGGGTTAGGTCAGTTTAGGTTAGGTCAGGTTAGGTTAGGTTTCTGAAGGAAACCCTTGTTTGCAATTTCGTAGGAAAATCGAGAGCAGGCCATGAAACATACTAGGTCCAATTGTTTTTTGTTTATCCCAAAAAGAATGTTATTTTTTTAAAATTAGTGTATAAAAATGCACTAGAAAAATGTATTTTTAATTAAAGTTTTTACAGTTCCTAAAACTGAAAATATCATGTAAAACTTAGTGAGATTCCTGATTCAAACAGTAATTAGCCAAAATTAGTGAAAATTTCAGGGATTTCAAGATATTACTAATTTTACAATATATATATATATATATATATATACACATTACTGTTACTGTAAACGAATATGATGTTGTATAAAAAGTCCTGAGTATTACGGTATTGTACATTATTATTATTATTATTATTATTATTTATGGACAATATAATTATATATGTGGTAACTTTGTAATTTTGTGGCCGGCCCCACCTATTTTTTTAACAGCAATGCCCCGTCCCCCTCGACCTGACCCTTGATTGGCCGGTTGACCCAAGTTGATGACTGACGTAGGAATCTGGTAACTGCTTTTGTTGCATGATGCTCTTGATTGGTTTAGGAATAAAAGGAGGCTGGATTCAACTCTTTTTTTTTTTTTTTTTTTTTTTTTTTTTGCGTGGCGTGCGTGCGTGCGTGTATGTGACTCGTGTGTGTGTGTGTATATATATATATAATCCGTATGCATGTTAAAAAGAATACACGATAAATAAAATGAAAATTATAATGACCTGCTTTGTTATATGCATGCAGTATGTGGGTTTTAGGGATGGATAATGAGAGTTGGAAACATTTCTCTCCGACATCATCATATCGTAGAAATAAATGAAATTTGTGAAATATACAAGAAAATGGTTTCAATTTTTCTTTGGAGTGCCTCCCTAAAACACTATATAAAAATAGAATCTGATCATGAATTTCCATCATATTTTTTTATTATCATCATAATAGGAATAAATAATGCTTGAATAATGCGTGCTTGCGTGTGTGTGACTCGTATATATATATATATATATATATATATATATATATATTCAGTATGCACGTTAAAAAGAAAACCTGATAAATGAATGAAAACTATAATGAGCTGCAGTATGTAGGTTTTAGGGATGGATAATGAAAGTTGGAAACATCTCTCTCCATCATCATATCGTAGAAATAAATGAAATTTGTGAAGTATACACTATATAAAATTAGAATCTGATCATGAATTTCCTTCGTATTATTTTATTATTATTATCATAATAGGTATAAATAATGCTTGAAATTAAAATATTTGTATTATCTCTTTCTTCAAAAGAAATGTGGCCCCAAATGGAGCCGAGTTTGTTTGTGCAAGTGTGATATATATATATATAATATATATATATATATATATACATATTTTTCGCTGTTCTTCTCACATTTGCTTCACAGGAGGAATAACGCATGGCGCTTATTTAGACGATGTATACTTAGTAACCGCTTTGGTTCCTTCAGATACAGCGTGCTTAGCAAGCTCTCCAGGAAGCAGGAGCCTGACGGCAGTTTGGATCTCTCGGGAAGTTATAGTAGACCTCTTGTTGTAGTGAGCCAGACGAGAAGCTTCGGCAGCGATTCTTTCGAAAATGTCATTCACGAAAGAATTCATGATCGACATAGCCTTCGAAGAAATGCCAGTGTCTGGATGCACTTGTTTCAAAACTTTGTAGATGTAGATACTGTAACTCTCCTTCCTCCTCTTTCTCTTCTTCTTCTTATCCCCTTTAGAAATAGACTTCTGCGCTTTGCCATCCTTCTTAGCCGCCTTTGCGGACGTCTTCGGAGCCATGATACAAAGACTGATGCAACGTTTAAACAAATTAAAAACAACAACAACTCGATCTTTGAAAAATTTCCTTTTCAAATGCAAATAGTTTCTTTCTGCGACAATTTTCGCCGCCTTATATAACTATTGGTGTATTACGTTCGAACTCCGTACAATTGTTGAATATGTAAGAAAAATTTTCCGAAAAGCGAAAAAGCCTCTCAACGCTGCTTTAAATGTGGGATACTACCCAGACGCCTTCAAAATAGCGAAAATGATATTTATTCCCAAGCCGGGGAAGAGCCCGACACAAGTAGCTAATTACAGACCAATCTCCCTCTTAGAATTTATGGGAAAATTGTTTGAAAGGATCATCACCAGCAGATTAATGGTATATTTAACGGACAATCAATTGATGAACCATCACCAACACGGATTCCGAAAAAAGAGAAGCACGGAAACGGCTATAACACTGATGTGTGAGAAAATAGCTACGGCTAAAGCAAAAGGCCAATCGATAGATATAGTTCTCCGAGACGTACAGAAAGCATTCGACAAAGTATGGATAACGGGGCTGCAATGCAAGATTCTGCGATTGAATATTAACCCCATACTCGAACGTATTCTTTGTGACTACCTCATGGACCGAAAAGCCGTTATAAACATCGGAGGGTACCAAGGTCAACAATTTGCCCTAAAGGCAGGTGTCCCGCAAGGCGGCTGTCTGAGCCCTATACTGTATGCACTATACACGTCTGACCTGCCAGAACCGGTAGGAAATGACACAATAAATATAGTGTATGCAGATGATATAACACAGGTAGTCCCTTGCGTCTCAAAGTCCCCCCAAATGATCGCACAAAACACAGCGAGAGAGATCAGGAACATAAACGAATTCGAAAAAAGATGGAAGATAAG